>JAPMOQ010039319.1:7611-63662 GCA_026543055.1 Argiope trifasciata
AGCATCAATCTAATGAGAGGACCCCTTCTTTGCTATCTTTCAACTGTAGTAGAGGAGGCGCCCTCTCATAACATAGATGGTTTGGTCCTTGAAAAAAACGCAATCTACGAGTTTTTTCGCAGTTGGTAGCCAACGTTTTAATAAACTACATTCTTTAAAACAATCAATTTCAATTTGGCCTTGACGTTATTTCGACGTCAAGATGGTAAGTCTCTGAATTGATCATCATATCACGCAGGTTATATTAGTCACTCATGGACAGCTTTTATTTGGAGAAAATAGTCCTACTTGTTCAACATACCATGTTAATTTAAGTACAACTTTAAGGGCTTCTAATTTAATTTAATTCTAATTTAAGTGCTTCTTTCTTCGGTTTAAATGTATGTTCAGTTTTCAACTATCATAGTACACGTTTCTTTAATTTATCAGTTTTAAATTTGCGAAAGCTAATGGGGGGGGAAACATTAAAATCTTTTTATATTCTTACAAACTACTGATTTTTTCCATTTAGTTTGGTTTTTCGTATTACTAGTATTTTCCTTCTTGAAAGACAATCGGTTTGAGACTCCATTCATGTTTTTTATTTTAAATATATCAATGGCTCAGTATGATTAAATATGGCGTTTGAGATAATAAACAGTTTTCAACTTCTTTTTGTTCTCCTATAAATTGTTAAAATTATGAATTCCTATAGTTCTCCTCTGCCCAAGATTCACAGTCTGTGACTCAATATTGTGCGGTATTATATGATATTATTAAACTACATTCCACAATATTAAATAATGTTGCGAATATTCATAAATGTCATGGAGTATTGTACAATATTTGTGTGCCACTGAGGTTCAGGTAGCACAGTCTGTTGCACTATATTGTACAATATTATATGATACTAAACAATATTGCGAATATTAATCAATGTCATACAATATTGTACAGTATTTATGTGCTACTAGGGTTCAGGTATCACAATCTGCTGCACTATATTGTACAATATTATATGATGTTATACAATATTCCACAATATTAAACAATGTTGCGAATATAGATCAATACAATATTGTACAATATTTGTGTGCTACTAGAGTGATGTGTAGATATTATTATGATAATTCATTCAAATATTTTCCAGTGACAGAGTGTCCGGACATCTCGAATGTGACCAACGAGTTCTTGCAAGCTAAGATTTCCGGACTAACGGTGGGATCACGAGCGAATTTCTCTTGTCCATCCGGGTATGGACTCAGAGGGGAGGTGGTCCTGGAGTGCCTAGATACAGGACAGTGGTCAGCTTCTGTACCTTACTGTGAAGGTGAGTTGGAGAACAAATCAGCTTTCATTTATTAGTTAAGGAGAACCACGTGATCTTCTTGTTTGGAGCTTGTCGCCAATCATGGAAACATTACTTGGTCTCACTGTTGCTCTTGTTTATATATATATATATATGTAACAAAATAAATCAAGCAAAAAGGGACACAACCAAATGACCAAAAAATTTTGAAATAAAACGGGAAAAAAAATACCTGCAAGTAGGTTTTTTTCCATCAATTCACAACTAAAAATTTAATTGTAAATTCATTAATTTTTCATTTATGATTGTTTATATCAAAATTAACATGATAATTAATAAATTATAATATCATTTATGAGAGTTTAATTGTTATATTTTTTTTCATTTACAAGTGTTTATATGAAAATTAACATTCATAAATGAAAGCATATATTATCAACTGCAACACTTTTGCCTCATTTCATTAGGCAAAAACCTCTATTAGATTTGAGTTATTTTGACGATGATGGATTTTTATGAATAACAAAGTTTTTAGAAACTGCAATTAAAGATTTCCGTTACCGGAAAAACATAGTTTCGATGATCACAGAAGTTTAAAATATCCCACAATGATAGATTTAATCTTCTTTTTTCTTATTTTGCAAGTTATTTTATTTAATTGGGTTAAAAGTTCTTTTCATTGAGCTTTTGCTTTTGGGAGAGTATATCTTTTGAATTCTTTAATTGGGTCATTTTAAATTAATGTCAATCCATTTAACATGTAATTTCCAATTCTCAATTTCAAAGTTTTAAAACCATTAATATATCTTTATAGAACTAATTAAACTAAAAAACTGGTATAAACGATTATGGTTGCATTGATTTTAAACCTGCAGAATGATGTTTAGAAATATCATAAAATGTCATTAAAACATTCATTTGTATTTTTATTCATTCTATACAGGCACTGATACAATAATTGTTGATCGGAAAATTTATTTGAAAAAAGGCTTTATGTCTAAAAAAAGCTTTATGTTTTGTGTTAAAGTAATGTGGAGGAGTCCTACTAAATTATCCTTGAAAAACTTTGCAAAGTTGATACTTGCACAACCGTCCTATTAATACTTGACAATGTAACAGTAAAGAAACATTACAATAGCGTTTAATATATCTTACAAGTTGACTTTGTTATTATGAATTATAACTCCGTAATAATTATGCAATTTATCGATATAGCTATAGATCAGTTTTCATTATTTCACTTGGCCTTTTTATATACTTTTTATAGTTTTTCAAGGACTCAGTCTTCAGCTATATATCTAATACTATAATACGAGGAATGGTTGCCAAGTCGAAAATCGCACCAGAATTAATAAACTCCGGTAAACTTGGGGGTCTGGGGTTTTTGGCCACGAGGAATCGATTGGCGCCGGTTTTGAAGCGCTACGGTCGAGCAGTTCGGAGTTACAGATAGGATATTTTCAAACTTTATTAGTTCGCCATAATGGCTACTTAAATTTTCAAGCGGTAACGTGCTGCCATCTATAGCCAATATGGCGAACTAATAAAGTTTTATGTTTAAGCTGTTATAGGTTTATAATATGTTTCTTATGTATGTATATATGTTTGGTTTTTCTAAATAAATTTGTCAAAAATATTGAACTTCAACACACTTCAATCTTTACCTTTGTATAGAATAGTTCCCTTTCCAAACTCTAACTTTGTTTAGAATAGTTTACAATGGTGCACTTTAACCGGTTATCTTTTCACCAATGATTTCACAAATTTTCTTATGGCATGTATTGTTTTGATAAATCACAATTGAAAATTTAAATCTTCGAGTTAGCTTCGATACCTGTTTTCTCCGAGCGGAGCTCGGTCACCCGCTGGTGCCCAATAAATTCTACTTTTTTCAAAATTCCAATCATAAAAGTTATTTATTGCATTATAACTAAAATCGTTTCAAAGTCAATTTCTGTTTAGGTATGCAACCTCAAAGTTTGATTTAGCTTCAGACCAAGTATGTTATAACAGCTGTAGTTTTTTTTCCTGGTATACTTTGGAATAAATGGCTTTTGATGGATTAAAAATTGGGATAAATGGATTTTGAAAAGAAAAAAGTACCAAAAAAATATGTTCACCAAAGTGATCGTAAATTGGTATTTTCAATGTAGCCAGATACCTTAATAAGGGCTAATTATGCATTTTAAAATCAGACTTCTATTTAAAATTTATTTAAGAGCATTTCGAAGCAGAAGTAAATCGTTTCTTACAATACAGTTCATATTTTTTTAGTCTTCTTTTAGCACTAAATTTTCACGTTCATTCCTAATTTAATAATATTTAAAAAATAGATAATAATAATATATTATGTAAATATGTTTCAGTATGTGACTTTATCTTTATTAATAATCCCATTATGTCTATAAATACCTTCCATTCAATTGTATTCTTTAGATATCATTTATTTTCGTTAACAAATACCCAATGCAAGTCACATAGCTCTAAAGTTTTAATATTTAGATAAGTATAAATACTCTGTAAGGTGTTTTAAAGTGTCATTTACAAGCTTCCAATAACAAGTATCAAATTTCGATTATAAAAATAACAGTTTTCGAACTGATTGAAGAAATCAATTGACACCATTTTCTTGCATTTGCAGAAGTCATATGCGAATCTCCAGAAGTGCCCAAGAATGGATATCTTCAGAGCAGCAACAAAGAAAAGTATAGTGGCGGGGATGTCGTACAATTCGACTGTGATGCCAACCACATGATGGACGGAAAGAATATTATCGTCTGTCAAGAGAACGGGAGATGGTCGGCACCTGTACCCAAATGTAAGATCCCAGTTCGTTATGATATACCCATCAACCTACAATGAAAAACGTTTTATGTAGTCACAATGCTATGTGAATCTTGAGAAAAATTTAATACATGCTTGCGTTATTGGAGTCCTATAATCGAAGTTATGCTGTCCATAAATGTCAAAGGTACCCAAATGTGAGATCCCAATTCGTTCTGATACCCCCATAAAAAATGAAAAACGCTTTATGTAGTCATAATACTATATGAATCGTTGAGAAAAATCTAATACATGCAGATAACATGCGTTATTGGAGTCGTATAATCGAAGTTATGATATAATAAATAGCATGTATTAACTGGTTTTCTGAAATGCATGCCAGCTATAACTAACCAAAAATGAGGGCCGGACAGAGCGGCGAGTGCAACACACCAGGTTTGTGACCATAACGAATTTTTTTTTTTTTTTTTTTTTTTTTTTGCACAACTGACTAGTTAGTCTACCACCACTAAACGAAGCAAAATCTACAGGATTTGTTGTGGCCGATTGCCATCTTTATCCTAATCCATCCATATCACTGGCTGATTCGCCGTATTGGCATATTCTTGCAGTACGATTGACCTCCAGCCACAAAGAGGTCAATCTTTAATCGTCTTCTACTGGTTTAGCAAGAAGTAGGCCATTATTTTGAGAAAATCTCCTCGATATTTCCCATGTGTATTCCATGACAGATGAAAGTTAAACACTTACAAACTTTAAATAATGGACCAAAAAAAAAACTATCCATTTTAAGCATTAGATCCTTAGTGTTTTAAAATTCGACTATTAAGGACTCAATATTCACTTATTTTCAAGATTTTAATGAGAAATTAAAAAATACGGGTTTATCTACTGGTGGTAATTTTTTGATGAGCTTATTATATAAATTCTAATATGATAAAGGGCTTAAAATAATCTTACTACAAGGGAACGCACCAAAAGCATCATCGTTAAGCCCCCAACATTCATCACATTTGGTCAATCGTACTTACCCTGATGACTCGATTCAGAGATAATTGAGAACCTTCCACGGCACTTTTCTCGTACACTTAGGAATACTCATGACGTATTATTGCCTTATCGTGGATACCGCAAAAAAATTTTAGAGCATGAGATAGAAGAGGGGAAAATAGAGGATGTCTGAAAATAAGACAGCATGCACTGGATACCCGTGTTAATATCCCCCTATAGCTTTAAATGTAATATATTGTCGAATATTTCTAATTACGATCCTATACCCCAATGTAACAGCAAAAGTCATACGCTCTGCTCTGCTAAAGGCATCCAACATGAAATAAACATATTTAAATAAATATATTTATCATGAGAATATTTGAAGTCTAATTTGGCCTGCGTCCTAGTATAAGTGTAGAGTGTCTTCCCCGTGACCTGGGCTTCCTAGCATAGGGATAGCGTGTCTTCCCCCTGATGTGGGCGTCCTGGCATAGGGGTATAGTGTCTTCTTCGTGATCTAGGCGCCCTGGCATAAGGGTGGAGAGTCTTCCCCGTGCTCTGGTAGTCCCGAGTTCGAGTCGAGGTTCGTACATGGTAGTTCTGTGTTTTATCTGTGAGTTGTGTAAATGTGCCCACCTGTAAAAAGGCGTTGTTCAAGTGAATGTGAAGCATGAAGTATTCAGTTCGTATTCTTGCCCCTAATCAGCGCTACTGAACAAACAAGAGGCGCTCATTTCCATTTAAAATAGCAGACAGCTTTTTCTCAACGGGCTTTGCAAAGTTCCATAAATAACAACAACAAATCTAATTTGAATACTTTTAATTTTTCTTTCGAAATACATTTTAAGGCACCAAAAAGTTTGTTTGCACCTGGATTTCTTCTTTCTTAATATGGATGATTCTAATAATATGGCTCGTAATTTTATAGGAATTAACAATATCACCCCTTAAGCCAAATGCCGCCTAAAAGAAATGTTGATTCTAAAACAATGAAGTCATTTTTAAGATTTTTTGTGAATAAAAATACATAGAAAATAGATATTTATGTGCTTTTTAACTAATATATTTTTTTTTTCTTCTCCAGGTGAATTAGCTTGCCCTTTCCCTGGACCTTCTGACGCAATCATATCGAAAGCTGACTACTTCTATCGTATCAATGAGACGGTCACTTTTGAGTGCAAAGATGGCTTCGAGCTGAGGGGGCCCAAAATGTTGCGTTGCCTTGACGACGGACGGTGGTCGAGCACCACCCCCACCTGTCACTCGACGAGGAAGGGCTAAAGGGGGTTACAAACAGCACAGGGAGGGAATCTCGTCTTCCACGACACTAATCCTTTTGAGACAGAACAAAACACGGTGCTTCTCACACACGCTGTTCTGCAAAATGGCAAGTTTCTACATCAGACTTAGCAATTGAAAACTATTTTGATCTAATTCTACATTTTAGAACTCTTTTTCCAATGGAATATCATCGCCGAAGAGCATGCTATTTGTAATATATATCTTTCCCCCCCCCTGAAGACAGATTAACCTATGCTTTTACAATAGACGTTTAGCTTTGGACTGAACCTTAGAACCACAACCCGAAATGCTTCCGACGGAATAATTCGTGAAGATGGTGGAGAGATGAAGTTCAGTGAAGAAAAAAAAAAGAAACCGATATTTTTTTTTCTTTGTCTTCCTTTTGAAAAAGTAGGGATCAAAAATAACTGAAAATATGAGTCTGTGACAAAACAGAAATATAAGAGCTTGTCACTTTTAATTGATCACTTAGAATATTATTGATAAAAGACAATAACTATTGCTTAAAAAGAAAAGAAGTTACTTATATTTAAAAAAAAGGCTTAGTGATGCTTTGTTTGTTCTTAGTTTACGGAATACCGTCAAATAAGCATATCTATTGGTCGAATGTGGAACCAAAAAGAATTTTTTTTTTATTAAATTCTAAAATGAGCCTTAACATATTTATTTTCTATCGATTGGCCAAATTCTTTATTATACTTTTGAAGCCCAATGTAAGGAGTTATCACCTATAGTATTCAAGCTACGCCAAAGAATATGCACCTGCAAAGCTATTCAATTCAATTCTCGAAATCGTGATAGAGAATCTGTTTCTGAGATTCCACGCAAAGAACCGAGCTGTCTGCAAGCGGTCTGCAACTATTCAAACAAAACAAACGAGTGGCGTTTCCGCCACCAATATGAGCAACTACTTTGTGCCTAAAACTGTTTCAAAAGAGGAATTCAGTATTTACAGTAAAAATTTACAAGTCTCTGCAGTGTTAGTTTTCTTCAGTGTTCAGGAAGTAGAGCAATGCATTTGACTTACGTGTTTTAAGCGTGATTTTATCTGCATTTATGTCTAGCAAACAAGGTAATTTTATTAGGATGAGAAGAATGTATTTTCTTGTACATTGTTATGTACTTCATTAGTGAGGAAAAGAAATAGATACTGTTTAAATAAAAACCTGGTGTCTGAGTCATTTTTGCTTCTTGTTTTTGTTTCATTCAAATACACTTATAATATCGGAATATTACTACTACAGAATGGATTTAGGGATGACACAGTTACAAAGAGGGAATTCATTAGTCCAAAGTAACTTAAAATATCATTGATCCTCAAAATTTGAAGGTATAAAGATATCATTTACACGAAAATTATTGAATAAATACAGATTGCTTTGTTATTATTATATATAAGGCTCTTATTATTAACCCATTTGTATCATTAGCGTTCTTATACGCTCAATTTTCATGGTCACTATCACTGGAGAGTACATATACATTGCAACATAATCGTATGTATACGCTCAATTTTCCTGGTCACTATCACTGGAGTGTATATATACGCTGCATCTCAATCGTATATATATATATGCTCAATTTTCCTGGTCACTATCACTGGAGCGTATACATACACTGCATCATAATCGTATATATACACTCAATTTTCCTGGTCTCTATCACTGGAGCGTACATATAAGCTGCATCATAATCGTATATATACGCTCAATTTTTCTGGTCTCTATCACTGGAACGTACATATACACAGCTAAGTTCGACATTGAATCCAATTATTTAATTTAAATAACATACTTTCTAACAGTTAATAAATAATGCTCAAAAATGATTTTTTTCTACAATTTTACACCTAAATATGAAATAAAAAAATGTGATATGGCCCTTTTTTTTCATATTTTCTTATGATGCAAATGAGTTAACTTATCTTATACCAACTGCTATCATTGAGGTTACACTGACCCGACAGTTAGCAAAACTTGGCAGAAGAATTGATTGTCGAGGAAGCACAATAAGGAGAGCAGTATCCATAAAAACCGTATTTATTGAAGTAAAACTTCAGTAGCTCGTTCTTGGAGCAAAAAATAATAGGTTGAATTTTAAATAAAGTTCACTTCACCAAACTTTGGAGAACCACCTTTAAAACAGATTCAAACCCCATTGTTTCAATATAAAAACTTGGCAAATCATCTTAAATCCGCACTTCTACATCAATTGCAAAACTATCATTCATTTATTTAGCATTTATATTTAAAATAATTCCGGACTTCAGAATCATATAGTATTACGATTATTTCAAAACATATAGTAATACTCAGTATTTCACTTCCCTATAACTCAAATGCTGATTGTAATACAATCTTATACTTTAGTAATCTGCAAGAAACCATATTTCCTTAAATTAATTTAATTGTGACCTGACAATTTCACAGAACCAAACAGGGGAAAATTAACCTCAATCTAACAACGCAATCCCAATACGACCTATGTTCACATCAAAGACCCCCTTCGGCGTCTAAAAAATATTTTCAAATTTATTTTCTGCGTCTATTTACCATGGATTAACCATCCAATAGCTCGCTACTTTCAACTATATTGAAGATTCCATGGTATATTTTCTATGTTTTATCAATTTTAAAGGAAAATATTTTAACTACACTTTTCAACATTAAGCTTGAGAATTCTGAACGAATATTAAACGAATCACAGATACAATAAATAGTTTCTTTCACTACTATTCTGAAAGAACACTAAGCTTTACAATTCTAAAATAATACAA
Source organism: Argiope trifasciata (assembly GCA_026543055.1). NCBI lineage: Eukaryota > Metazoa > Arthropoda > Arachnida > Araneae > Araneidae > Argiope > Argiope trifasciata. Next base: position 16,755 of record JAPMOQ010039319.1, read on the forward strand.
AATTCTAATTTATAAAAATGAATATTTGTTCGTAGAATAAGATAATAAAAATGTTTCTTCTTTATATGTCCTTCAATTTCAATGGTTATATTCATTGCTGACAAGAAAATAAATATCATTCTTCCTTTTATTCCTAATTAAACAAGACAGTTATTTCAAATTCCAAATAATATTTCCAAAATTATTTCTTCTGTGGCAGCAAAGCGACGGGTACCAGCTAGTTAGTGTATAAAAATGAATTCTAATGAATTTGAACAATTGTCTTTTCAATAATAATTTTATAAATTTGAACTGAATTTTGTCAATTTTTAATAGTTTTTCCTTTAATTCCCAAAAGTAGATTATATCGTTCCTCTACCGCTAAATTCATTTTCATTGCTTCATAAAATATTTAATCTTGAGATTTTCTTCCTCAGTTGATTGCTTCAGATAAGAGAGGCTGTTTAATATCTATGTAGTTTACAAGAAAATAAAAAAATGACAGATTAAATATCGCGAAGATAGAACCAGATATTTGACTTGCTTATAACTCAAATACTGACAGTAAATCTATGCTTAGATATAGTCTTAAACTTTAATAATTTGCAAGAAACCATATTTCATTAAATTAATTTAATTATGAACTGACACTTGACAATTTCACAGAACCAAACAGGGGAAAATTAACCTCAATCTAACAACGCAATCCCAATACGACCTATGTTCACATCAAAGACCCCCTTCGGCGTCTACCCTCACCTCGAGGGAGTCAATAAAGCCCTAAGAGAGCGTCTACTGTATTTATATATAACAGAGCGACGGTTTAGCACTCGAGAGAAGCACTTCCCTTCCAGTTGCAAAACACATACATGTTGCTATAAACTAACCCGTTCATTCCCCATCCAGTCAGCATAGCTCGATATAGACGGGCATTTTCGGTAGCATAATACTTGATAAGGGAAGTTATCACTTTAGATCAATGCATCAGTCCCACATATGGTATATGTGGGACTGATGTTCATAACCCATCACTTCTAGTAAAAGTTGATGAAAAATGTATCTGTATAATCATTTATAATGTGGAAAATAGTTTTTTAGTTTAGTTTAGTTATATTATCGCCCCATTTTAAAACAACACTAGAGCTATTTTTTGGGCTGACTTCTTAAATTTGAACCATGGTCGGATGAAGAGGACGACACCTGAGCTGGAACACACACACTTCTCCAAACTTCCACACAGGCCGTGGGGGCCTGGTGGTAAGGTCTCGACTTCGGAACTGGAGGATTCCAGGTTCGAGACTCAATTCCGTCAAAGAACCGTCGTGTAAGGGGGTCTGTTGCACTATAAATCTGTAAGGCCAAACATCCTCCCGCTGGTGTGGTGTGGTGTGGAGAGAGAAGAGCCAGCTCAAGTGTCGTCCTCATCATCTGACTACGGTTCAAAATGACAAGGCTTGTCCCAAAGTAGCCCTAATGTTGCTTCAAAACAGGACGTAGCTGCCAAAGTTGCTAATATGTATCGTCCTATGCCTCTTCATTATACCGATATCAAAAGTGCACTACTTAAGTGGATGCTAAGGACTTGGCAAAATGACTGGAATCAAGAAGTAAATAATAAACTCCACGATGTAAACCATACATTACTCCTTGGGCTTCATCTTTCAATCGAAAAATGGATGTCATTCTGACTAGACTGCGTATCGGCCATTCACGTATGACACACAGATACTTGCTATTTGGAGAATCTCCGCCTGTCTGTGCCTCATGCAGTGTTCCACTGACTATACGCCATGTTTTAATTGAATGTTCTGTTTTTTATAGAGACCGTGTAAGCTTTTTTAACACCTCTGATTTTAACTTTTCTTTCCTTCTAGGGGAAAAACCTCATAAGAATTTATTCCCGTTTTTAAAGAAAATTGGTGTTTTTAGTGAAATTTAAATTTATTCATATTTTACTTACTGTTTTACAAATTTTCTACGACGAATTTTATGGTATTAAATAGGAACACTCAATAAATGACGTTTTTTCGGCGCAGCATATCCTAGAAAAAGATCTTGCGCCAGAAAATTACCATATCCTATCCTATCAAAACAGGACGTTAATACAAATAAAATTAAACCAAACTTCCACACCACACCAGCAGGCTGTGGAAATAGTAGAAATTGATATAATTGCAGTAATATAGTAGATGAAGAGTTGGATTATTAATGTAGAGTTTTATAAGTTTAAAACAGCGATCAGCGTGACAAGTGCCATTGTAAAACAACAACAACATAACTTTAAAACAGATCATCCTTTTTGAATTCCATCACAACAAGATAAAGCACTATCTTGAATCGAACTCGAATAATAAACATAGAATATTCTGATCGGGTAATAATACCTGCAAACTGGTAAAAACAATCCAGATGTGACAATGGAATATAAAAGAACAATGATTAGTATGTTGAGATAAACAGTTTTTTTCAAATGAAATAAAAATAATTCCGTAAAAAATTTCGCGATTCTGGCAGGGGAACTCTATTAAAGTTTTTCGTCTCAAAAAATGTGTGGTGAAGTATTATCTTTGAATATTCTCCCGTTTCGTTTAGTTATATTAACGTCCCCTTTAAAAGCGACACTAGGGCGACTTTGGGTCGAATCTCGTCATTTTGAACCACTGTCGGATGACGACGACGACGCCTGAGCTGGCATCCCCTTCTCCAAACTTCCACACCACACCAACAGGAGGACATTTGGCTTCGACGGATTTAACGTACTCCAGACCCGCTTACTCGGTGGTTCTTCGGTGAAATCGGGCCTCGAACCTGGAACCCCGCATTTCCGAGTTTAGTTTAGTTTAGTTTTATTAACGTCCTGTTTGAAGAAGTATTTAATTCTAATTGTGCATTTTTATTAGAAATATTGATGGTTAAGAGATCAGATTTTACCTTGCTAGAATGTTTTTTTTCAAATATAATGCTTTTTAATTTTCAACATGTGAAAACATGATGTTGTTTTGGTTTGAGGTTTTTAAAGTCTCAAAATGCTTAGACAACAAATTGTTGAAGTCTCAAAATGCGTCGGAAACAAATAGTCAATTTATCGCTTTTGTGGCATCCCTTTTCGCTTTTAGGGTTATTAGAAAATAATGAAGAAGGCTGTCGCATTTGGCGATTTCTCGCCAACTAAAGTTATAATTTGATTTCCAAATTATCCCTTTTCTGGATTCTTACGAATTGTCTTAATTAATTCAAGTCATTAACCAGTTTAAACCGATTTAAAACAATCATGTGATTATCAGATTACTCATGTGACGATATTTAGAATTTAGTTTAGTTTAGTTATATTACCGTCCCATTTAAAGCAACACGAGGGCTATTTTGGGACGGACCTTGTAATTTTGAACCACGGTCAGATGACGAGGACGACACCTGAACTGTCACCCCCCTCTCCACACCACACCAGCGGGAGGACGTTCGGCCTGACAGATTTAACGTGCAAGAGACACCCTCACACGACGGTTCTTCGGTGGAATCGAGTCTCGAACTCCGCATTTCCGAAGCCCAGACCTCACCACCAGACCAAAAGGTATCCACCGCGGCTCCGAATATTCTTTCAAAAATAGGGAAAAGGAAGGGAGGGTTGTTAACAGCTTATTATAATTGTCGAAATCGGATATCTGGTCATAGATTCGAATTGTACATGAAAGAAAAGATATTTAGATTCCTTTATTATTTTAAATATTATTTTAAAAACTAATAGAGGGATCCGCCCCCTGCTCGCTTTTGCTCGTCAACCCACAGGAACTGCTGATGCAGTTCCTCTCGAATCGCTTCGATCGCTCGCCATCTACTAAACCACTTGAGTCCAGCAAAAGATATATTCATATGGTTTATTCCAAAATGTGACAAACAAAAAAAAAAATGTGAAGCAAAAAGTGCACTCGAAAATTGAGCCTGAGGAAAGCTCTTTGTAAAAACAAATAACTTCTCATTTAGGAATTGTATACATCCACTACAGAAACAAATTTTAAAAAATTGTTCTTTGCTTACAGTTTTTCAAATTTGAGAACTATACCGCTGAAACAGAGTTAAAAAAATTGATGCTTACAACAAAAAAAAAATGTTTGAAAGTATTTATATTCAAATTCATTCCATTTAAAATAATAAAAGAAATAAAAACATATACCGGGTGGCCAGAAATAAAACACCCTTTTTTTTTTTTTTTTTTTTTTTGAACTACTCAGTGTAAAGGCTTGAACATTTGTGGACATACTATTCAAAAAATGGGGAAACGGATTTCACGAAAAAAAAATTTAGTTCCAGAAATCACCGATAGGTGGCGCTGTACCACTGGACGTATGCTGAAAAGACACAAAAACACGTTTTAAACACATTTTATTTGAAAGTACCAAGCATACATGAAACAAGGACGTTATCGATGCAGGGAATGCTGCTCAATATGGTTCCCTTCCTGAAGATGTAAAATGTGAAGTCTGTGGACAGCTTGTTCAACTGCGGATCGTAACTGGTCATCTGAGATGCTTCTCACATGCAGACTGATACTCTCTTTCAAATCTGCCAAGGTTATCAGACGTTCTCGATAAACAAGGTTTTTTAAGTGTCCCCAAAGCCAAAAATCACACGGATTAAGATCCGGTGAACGAGATGGCCAAGTTGTCGGAAACGCGCGACTGATTATTCTGTCAGTGGTGAAATGTTGGCGAAGAAACTGTTGCACAGGGAGTCCAATGTGTGGAGGTGCTCCATCTTGCATAAAAGTAATGGTGTCAAGGCATTGGCGCTGCTGCAAATGGGGTACAATAAATGTTTCGAGCATCCTTTTGTACCTGTTGGCCGTCACGGTACATGTCTCAAGGCCATTGGAAGTAACCTCTTCGAAAAAGAACGGTCCAAGGATGAATGTGGCTGTGAATCCACACCAGACTGTAACTTTCGGTGAGTGGAGTGGAATCTCTTGGAAGGTACGGGGGTTTGTCGTGTCCCATATGCGACAGTTATGGGTGTTCACTGTTCCACTGAGGTGGAAATGGGCCTCATCGCTCCACAGAATCTGCCACGGCCACGATGCATCCACTTCAACTCTAGCAAGAAATGTCAATGCAAAGGTCAGTCGCATCTCCCTGTCTGTGGCCAGCAATTGTTGATTAGGGCGGATTTTGTACGGGAAACAATGCACCATTTTTCTGAGTACGTTCCACACTGTGCTATAGGGAACACCCAAGTGTCGTGACACTGCACGTGCACTACTGCAGCCTAAAACATTATCCATTGACTGTTCAACAATACCGGTGGCAACATCTTCAACGACATCTGAACGAACCGGTTTGCGTCCTCGACCAGGCTGAACTCCAAGATGTCCAGTTTCCTCGAATCGAGCGATCATTCTCCTGAGAGCTTGTGGAAGCAATGGTCCCTTACGCAAATCCTTAAGTCGGCGAAACTCTCGAAGTGCTGCTGGAGCATTTCCTTTATTCTCGTAAAACAACTTCACAAGCAAAGCGCGTTCTGGCAGCGTGACAGCCATCACTAATAAGAATGACATTCCCCACCTTTTAACTTCTTTTATACCCAGAACATGGCTTCTAACCATGCTTTATGCAAATTTTTCTGGTTACAGTATGAAATTGCAGTTACAACGGGAGTTCTAGCTTCTTTACTATTTTTATTTTCCATAAGGGGCAGAAAAATTAAAAAGGAAGCATGGAAGCATTCCATTCCGCATAAACATTTTAATTTTTATTATTATTTGTGTCTTTTGATCATAGTTCCAGTTGTGCAGCGCCACCTATCGGTGATTTCAGGAACTAATTTTTTTTTTCGTGAAATCCGTTTCCCCATATTTTGAATAGTATGTGTACAAAATTTTGAGCCTTTACACTGAGTAGTTCGATATCCATGGAGGTCAGAGTAGGGGTGTTTTATTTCTGGCCACCTTGTATATAAGTTAAAAAGTACTTTCGAAAACTGAACCTCAAAAAAGTTCTTTGTAAACACAAACAACTTCTCTTTTATTTCTTCTGCCTTCTTTTCGACAATTTCGTTTCAAAATCAACATGGCATGACTTATACTCATTGTAAGAAATTTTGTCCGTTAATTTTTCAAACTCATTCGCTTGAAATCTTATCAAACCGTGAGTTGATGATACTGAGCAAGGTCGAAGTGTTGCCAAACTGCGATTAAAAAATTCAGCCTGATATTATATTTATTTTTATTTATATTTATAGATTTATAGAAAAAAAATTTCCAATTTCCAATAGTGAACACAAATTTAAAATTATTTCATGTGTTTTTAAAGAATTTTCGAAATTTCGGATAAACTTGTAAATGTCTAAGAAAGTTCATTCGATTTTTAAATGTCTGTAACAAATAGATAATAACAGATTATAATTAACATCCCGCATCAGAATGCATTTATTCATAATTTAATATCATTCTTCCTATCCTTCCTAATTAAACAAGACAGTTATTTCAAATTCCAAACGATATTTCCAAAATTATTTTTTCTGTGGCAGCAAAGCGACGGGTACCATCTAGTTAGAGCATAAAAATGAATTCTAATGAATTTGAAAAATTGTCTTTTCAATGATGATTTTATAAATTTCAACTGAATTTTGTCAATTTTTAATAGTTTTTCCTTTAATTCTCAACAATAGATTATATCGTTCCTCTATCGCTGAATTCATTTTCATTGCTTTATAAAATATTTAATCGTATGATTTTCTTCCACAGTTGAACGCTACAGATGAGATTCTGTTTAATATCTATATAGTTTTTATGAAAATAAAAAATAATGATAGATTAAATATCACGAAATTTAGAAGATAGATGCATCGGTAATTTACGTTTTCAATAACACAGTTATGTTACGGAAATGGTCTCCATTTTGTAAAAAATCAATCACACAATGACGATAACTATATGTAAGACAGTTAAAATACAGTTTTATAGTTCAATGGAATCATGGATATGAAATTATATCTAAAAGATTTAACAAGAACTCAATGTCATCATTATCCCGGGCGAACTAGATGCTCGACAAAGTTGTTTCATAAAATATTTAATCGCGTAACATTTTACATTATTGAAATTATAGATGACTTTTCTAACTATCAACGTAGTTTATAAAAAAAATCAGAAAAACTAGTACACTATTTCAAAACAAAACACAATCTTTAATAATAAAGATGTGTGTGTATAATCGAGCGTGTGTGTACATAAGCGTGCGTGCGCCTGTGTAAGTGCGTGCGTGCGCCTGTGTAAGTGCGTGCGTGCTTTGGTGCTTTACAGGTCACACCATTTAACCTATAGAACGTATCTATGTTTACGAAATTAAAGACACATAAACCTTTTAAGATGGAAGTGTGCACTACAGAGCATTACTTTTGAAATTTTAACTAAATAAAAATTGTATGCGCGTGCGTGTGGATGTGTGCATGCATCTGTATGTGTGTGCTTGCTTTGGTGCTTAACAGGTCACCCAACTGAACCTATAGTTTCGAAATTTGGCCGCATAAATCTTTTAAGTTAGAAGTCTGCTCCACGGAACGATATTTTTGAAATTTTAACTAAGTAAAAATTATTGAACTTAGGCTTTTCTTTTTTGCGATGAATTCTGAAAATATCATTACAGACAAAACAATTCTAGACCGACTCAAAAATCAAACAATTATTTATTATGCAAAAATTATTGATGGACAAATTTAATAGTTGTAAGATGTTCTAATATAATGATAAATGAAATGAACCCAAATCTAAGAAAGATTTAAAAATATTCGTATATATGCAATTTTTCCCCTGAATTCATAATTTTATTTTTCTAAAAACACCTATAAATGGAAAAGCATTTCACCAACACTAAAACTTTGGGTTCATAACATTGTTCATATCATATGAAATACCCGCTGAAATTTTTATGTAAATACCTCTATTAGTTTTTGGTATATCATGTTAACGGTGGAGAATTCTTATGAAAATTAAAGTTTTGAGAAAAATGAAAATAAATTTTAGGTGAAAAATATGTCATCCTGGATGGTAGATCAGGCCTTCCTTTTCCTACGAACTAACTTTCCAAAATGAACTATTTTGGAAAAAGGAAAATCTGAACTACAATAAATAGCGATAAAAAAAAAAAATCACCAATGCGACAATCAGAATTTAACCCTGTCAGTTGGTGCATTTTTCAAAAATCGCCAACTTTGTTTTCCGGCGCCCGGAAAAACATATATTTGATTATATTAACTTTGGTGCGTTTACTTTAAATTTGGCGAAGTGGCAGGGTTTAACTCGGATTCACCCGATGACGAATAAGAATGAAAAATGACAATAAGTAATAAAAATGAAAATTTTCATTCTGTCATTGCAGAAAGATGACAAAAATAAAATTTATATTATTTAACTTTTAACAATGGGAAACAAACATAACTTCAAACATTTAGATTGAGAAGTAACAATTTAGATAGTAATAAAAACAATGAAAGCGGTTTCGGTTTTGTTGCAATAATAAAAAGCATTATTGTTAAATTGATTTTTTTTTCTACCCAACACATAAAGGTTCTGTTTCTACTCAATCGTTTGGCATTTCATCTGTTTGCAAGTAAATTTGTCTTATTTGCTACTAGTCGCCTTTGGCGACCAGCTGGTTCGCCATGAGTAATGCGTTCTAAAATTTCCAATTAAATCATATATTTTTTAGCCAAAATTTAAGAAATAGTTTAAGTTAAAAGATTCAGTTATTAGTAGTTAAAGAGTTGGTAACTTTATTCGGAAAAACTTTTTGAGTTTAATGCTCTAATAATTTATCAATTATGCTTCCAAAATATTAAAATTGTTTTTTTCGGTGATATTGCCAAAATGTTAAATGTTTTTTAAAGAAAGCGAAAAAGGGAAAAAATTATTGAATTAATGATACAGATATTGCAAACGATTATAGAAATATGCCATTAAGTCGGGATTTCAATGCATATCCTGTCTAAATTCAATCAGGTTTACTGTAAATAAAGAAAATTTATGGAATTAATGATATAAATATTGCAAACGATTTCTTAGAATCCTTTGCCTTGCATTTATGTTTATAGAATATATCACATTTTATATTTATGTTATTTTATCCAGTCACGTGCTGAAAGTTGTATTTCTTTAGATTTGATTTACGATGATCGTTGTTGTTTTTTCATTTGAACTTCCGGCATTGTTTTATTTTATTTTATCCAGTCACGTGCTAAAAAAACATGGTTAAAATATTTATTTAAAAATTCGTTAAAAATAGAAGCTTGAGTTATACAGTAAAACACTGATAACATTAGAAAGCTAATTTTTTTATCTTTAAATTGATGCTAAAATCATGTTTATGCGATCATATTTTCGGAAGTTATGGCGGAAAAACGTCAAAATTTCGCTTAAATTTTAATTAATTCAAATTCTAATAAAAAATTCAAAAAAAGGGCTCCGAGGTGCACATTCCCGACCTCCAAGGTATACATGTACCAAATTTGGTAGCTGTAGGTCCAACTGTCTGGCCTGTAGAGCGGCAACACACGCACACACATTGAGCTTTATTATAAGTATAGATGAATGACTCTTTAAATCATAAAAAAATTTACGTATGTAAAGTATTTTTTAAATTTTATTCTGTTTCAAGATGGCGGCGAATTTAAGGAATCCGACTACGTTAAAAACACTGGTTATCAACCACACTGGAATTTTTTTTTAATTCTTATTTGTTGTAGTTCAAGCTTTTCTTTTTTCAAAAAAAATTTGTCTTTTCTAGGAAAAGGATGGCCTGGCCCATCATCAAGGGAAATTTTAAGAAAAACAAATAAAATTTGATAAAATTTCTCTTTAACTTCTATTTTTTCAAAACTTTAATTTTCCTAAAAATTCTCCACCATCAACATGGCATTTCAAAAGCTAATAGAGGTATTCACATAAAAATGTCACTGTGTGTTTTAAATGATATGGGCAATGAAATGAACCAAAAGTTTTATTGTTGGTGAAATACTTTTTCATTTATAGATGTTTTTAGAAAAAATAAATTGAGAATTTATGAAAAAAAAAAGCATATGTACCTATATTTATACTCATAACTTCTTTGTATCTCAAAATGTTTCTTAGGTTTTGGTTCATTTTATTCAACATATTCTATAACTTGTGTCCAAAAAAATAGGATTGTTGTATTGTGCAAAGAAAAATAGGATTGCTGTATTACAATTTTGTGAAGGATGAGCCGTTTTGATTAAATTTCATTAAAATTTACTACAAATTTTTCTATTTCTCAAAATACATTATATTTCCTAATTACTTTTTTCTGTTTATAATATTTCATATGATAATTGAAATTACATCTAAAAATCGTAGTTTAAAATTATTTTTAAGAAATCCAATTTTTCAAAACTTTTCCTTTAAAAGTAGTCGGATACCCTAATTTTCTCTTTTCTTGTTTCTAAAAAAATTGTATCTTCTATAATTAAACATTACTTTTCAGATTAAACATTAGAAAAAGAAAAATTATTAGAATTGGTTTTTAATCTCATGCATAAATATTGGTGTACTTTTAATAACCCTATTTTATTAGGGGACACAAACAATGCAAAATTAACGATACAAAATTTAGTTAATCGATGTTATAAAAAATATAATTTTAATAATAATATAAGATTTTATTTATTACAGAGGTAACTACATTTACAATCAAGACAACCCCACAAGTTTGCAATTAAAAGTTTTATTTCACTGATTCTAAAAATAGAAGAGGCAACTAGCAACTTTTTATATACCTTGATAACACAAGTTTTTCTATAAGAGAAATTATTTATAATAAAAATAAACACCCAAGATTACACTTAGGACAATACATTTAAAATAAATTTAAAGGAAGTGTATCTATACTATATAAACATACTAATTGTGCATACAAATAAAGTGACATATTAACAAAAGCAATGAATACAAAAAATAGGCATTAAAAAATGTGTTTTTCAATTCATTACTCAAAATAAAGTTTAGAACTTCTACTACAAATAAAAAAATCCATAATTCTGAAGAAAAAAAAATCCATGCTACAAAGAAAAAAAAAAGTAAAATTTCAAAAGAAAAAAAAAACATATAGGGAGTTTTGGATCATAAGTAACATAAAAATCTCAGGTTAATACAAAACAAAAATTAATACAAAATATTTCAATTCTTACATTTGAGTAATTAATAAGAACTACACTGCACTGTATCATTAATTTTGCATTCAAACAAATAAATTCATTTTAAAACTGTGAGAACTGGCAGTGAGAATTTGCAGGTACAGTCAATTAAGAAGCTCCGTTCCATTAATCCTAACTGGTTAAAGACGCAATACATTTTTTATACTATGGCAACCTTTTAAAAAATATAATACGAGCCTTAATAGGCTGATAAATATGATTAAATCATTAAAATCATCGTAAAAAATTTTATCAATTCAAAGTAATTTTTTCAATACTTTACTAGATTATTATCTACATCTTTTAAATTTTCAAAATTTGATTTATCTGAAATTCGGATAACTTGAATTTAAAATATTTACTCATATAACAAGTAGGATTCCTTCAGATTTTCTTACAGATACACATTATTGAGTATATTTTTTTAATGAAATGTTCGGCTTAGCAGGAGAAAAAAATGTGGCCTATAATAATAATTAGTGCTAGCCAGGTCCAATCTAGGTGGGCACTACTTTATAACAGCAAACATCTTGAAAGAATTAACTAGAAAAACTCTCTAATCTGAAACAAAAATGGGACTGATAATGTTTAAAAATGTTATTGGTAATAATTTATGCACAATAATGGTAACATCACTGAAGGACTATAAACATTTCAAGCTAGTACCAATGTATTCCGTTCCAATTGTATATCAGTCCTTATATTAATCCTTACATTTAGAGCACATTAATAAATCTTTTACTTTTGCAAATGAGATTCCTCATTTAATTTGAATTGCACAATAATAAGAATAAAATATATACAGATATAAATATGTTAAAAGAAGTACATACAAAATAAGTACAAGCAAAACTAACAAGAATAATAAATGCAAAATCAATATAAAATTTCTAATATTTAAATTTTTATCAAGATCTAGAAAAAAAAAACAATAAATAAATTTATTTATTAGATAAAATTATTAGATTTAATATTAAATCTTTTCAAACCATTTCATAACTTTTAAGTTACTCTTACTTGATGCAGGAACCCTACTTATTACATAAATCGTCAATTTCACTAATATCTAATTTCTTTATTCAACTATCATAAAACATTCCAAGATATCAATCAGTTATATTTTGGAAATTAACAATATCTAATGCCTAGCTTACATTACAAATTTTTGCAAATCTCATCACAATGAAGATTACAAATTTCTTTTTGTAACAATTTATATTTTTATAAGCTGCTAGATCAATTGCAGCTTATCATGGAATACATCACATTTAATTCGCTTTAAAGCATCTGCTCAAAGAAATACAAATAAATATAAAACATTCAACCCATTCTGCAACTGGCATAAGCAAAATTACAACATTAAAAAGCTATCAAAATTTTCTAAGAATTTATTATGTAATTAATTGGTTATGAAAGTATATTATAAATTGTTGCATACAAAACAATTTACAAATAATACAAAACACTATGCCGCACATTACAGTACAATAACAGTTGAAATGTTATTTACTGACACTAACATTTTTTATAAAAAGATAGATTCAATTATGAAAAAAAAAAAAATCGGTAAATTATGATGTTAATAAATATTTTTAAATATTATTATCTTACAATATAAGCTACACTTTTATGATTAATATTTTCAAATGGCTCAATGTAACTTAAATTATCTCAAATAAATCATATTTTAAATCTTGTACAGAATCAAAAGGAATAGGAAGAAAAAGTATTTTTAATTCTTAATTTTAAATATGAGCCAACATTTTCATATGAAGGAACTGTTGTGGTGTGCATGGAAAAGGGTGCTAGCTGAGGTGTTGCCCTCGTCATCTGACCATGGTTCAAAATTACGAGGTCCGTGTCAAAATAGTTCTAGTGTTTGCTTTAAAACCGGACATTAATACAACTTCAAATGAAGGGATTCAAAAAAATTAGGCTTTTCCTATCAAACATTAAATATAAATGGGTAAAAAAGTAGAAAGCTGTGAAGTTATAAGATAAGTACACTTAACAAGTACATTGCACATTAATATCACAATGATCTAACAATCAGTAGCTTGTATATGATTCATTTTACTATGTTGAATGTTAAAATCAAATAGCATAAAACAAAAATAATACAGCAAATAAAAATATCTGAATAGTTAATAAATGCTACCATAGCAATGGTTTAGTATGCAAAATAGCTCAACCTGCTTCACGATTTTCTCTAAATACAGATAAATTGATTTTTCTAATATTAGTTTTGTTTCAATTTAACATTATGGTTGCTAAAAAATTGAATTATTTAATTCAGTGTTTGTTTTTTTGTTTTTAATTTTATTCTGTATAAAAAATTCTTAGACAATACACGTTTACAAAAGTTCCTAATTCCCACCATAACAGAATATCTGATATTTTCAATGTAAAATAACAACATTCTCAAATTTATTCTTCTGCTAATTGTAGAATGGGTCGATTCCAACAAGAAACATTCTTAATTAAGTAGATAAAAAATTCTTACAGGTGGAGGAATCAAGTGATGGAATAATCTCCTACGAGGAAGCACTACAAATGACAGGTAGAGACCAAAATATAAAACTTCCAACTAAAAAACTTCAGTTCAGTTTTTGCCAAAATATTTGTCTGGTGAATCGTACACATGATACTCAAAAATATTAACTTTCTCCACTTTCTTCAGGATAAAAAGAGCTGAATGCGCAAGAAATATCCACACCCTGTTTATGTTTATAAAAGGAGAAGAAAGCATCTGATCAGCATTTCAGGAAAGTATTTTGTCTTAAAGGCCGCTTTCGGTTAAAACACAGCGCACGAGAAATCTTGGATTATTTGTAGCAGTTTGGTGTTGAAACCAACAATGTTTAGGAAAGAAGGATCTTCGTGAGGGAAAGATGAGGTCTGGTCACAAAGAGTAGACAATATATATCTAGAAATGAGAGGAAAAAAATGTTATCAAAGTTGTGACATAAAAATTTGAAAAAACAACATCCAACATAACTTATAATAGTACATATAATTATATATAGTACATATAATCTATTTCAAAAACACTTTTTATTCCTTCCCTCAAATTTTTACCAATATAAATGATTTCTCATGATTTACAATTCCCAACAGTTTATAACACAATAGAATTAGACTATTATACAGTTTGAAACTTATAAAACAAAGGAATTGGTTTATACAGTAACATAAATTTTTAAAAATAAATATAAATAATGCAATTAAATCTTGATAATCCTTAGGGCAGAATTATTGAGATAATCACTTAATTTGGTGTTTTCTGATCAAAAATTAAAAAATTAGGTTAAAAAAATTAGCTTTTCATTAACAGAGACAAATTCATTACATATTAATATTCTATTTGAAATCAACTCTAGTGTGTGTGTTGCGGACACTGACAAATCCATTATGCAGCACGGCTCAAGCAGGAACGATGGAAAGAAAGAGATTAATCATCCCTCATCTTATATACCACCAGCGGGTGACCGAGCTCCGCTCGGAGAAAACAGGTATCGAAGCTAACTCGAAGATTTAAATTTTCAATTGTGATTTATCAAAACAATACATGCCGTAAGAAAATTTGTGAAACCATTGGTGAAAAGATAACCGGTTAAAGTGCACCATTGTAAACTATTCTAAACAAAGTTAGAGTTTGGAAAGGGAACTATTCTATACAAAGGTAAAGATTGAAGTGTGTTGAAGTTCAATATTTTTGACAAATTTATTTAGAAAACCAAAACATATATACATACATAAGAAACATATTATAAACCTATAACAGCATAAACATAAAACTTTATTAGTTCGCCATATTGGCTATAGATGGCAGCACGTTACCGCTTGAAAATTTAAGTAGCCATTATGGTGAACTAATAAAGTTTGAAAATATCCTATCTGTAACTCCGAACTGCTCGACCATAGCGCTTCAAAACCGGCGCCAATCGATTCCTCGTGGCCAAAAACCCCAGGCCCCCAAGTTTACCGGAGTTTATTAATTCTGGGGCGATTTTCGACTTGGCAACCATTCCTCGTATTATAGTATTAGATATTTTGATAAGGAAAATATCGGAAGAAATTTTGATTAAAATTAGTTAAAATACCCTCCCTCCCTAAAAAAAAAAAAAAAAAAAAAAAAAAAAAAAAAAAAAACTCCTTTATTACACAGAAATTAAGAAAAATGATTTCAAACTTGGATGTTAAATATTGTATTTCAAAAATAAAGATAAAAGGAATATTCCGTATTCTGCTTAAACTTCTGCATACAGAAAAAAAAATGACTAAATCAAGCTAACATTTAAAAAATATTTGATATACTGTAAATATTTATTAATCTTTTTATAGTAAAATATGGAAGTTTGAAGATAGTGTATACTGCATATCATGCAAATATTTTTAAGTTAGCTTGATTTAGTCTTTTTTTTTTCTTTCTTCCTTTTTTTTTCCCCTGTATACAGATGTTTAGACAAAATACAGAATATCACTTTTATCACTATTTTCAAAATGCAGTTACAATACAATATTTAACATCCTAGTTTGAAACTATTTTTATCTTTTTTTCTTAATTTCTGGAATAATAAAGCAGGGTTTTTTTTATTATTTCTAATGATTACTTAAAAATAAATCTCTCTCATTCTCTCTTTCTTTTTTTTTTTAATTCAGTGTTATAACAAAAAGTTTTTAAAACTTTTATTGATAACATAGTTGCATTAACATTTTTTAATTAATTCAATAAAACTGCAGCTAAATTATAAAATTAGAGAAATGATATTATTTATATCAGCATATAATATAGGCTGAATTTTATTTCATTAAATTCCAAAACTCCAATTACTTTCAACAATATTTTTGAAACTTGATGATAATGTCTACCTTCCTGAAAACATTGCCAGATAACTAACAACTAAAATATTTTGCAACAACTAATATAAGCTAAGAGCTATTTCAACGTAAGAATACATTTTATTAGAAATAAAGTGATGCAATAATAAATGTGACACACAATAATAAGTGCATAGTAGGTTTTTATTTCAAATGACTTGAAATCGATTAGCTAACCTAGCATTCTAAACAACACTACAAATCTTGGTTTCTTACCCTCAATTTTTCTACAATAAACTTACTTAGTTTCATACCAAAAAAAAAAAAAAAAACCTCACTCAATAAACAAGACCAAAGATTGAAAATGCTGCTAGTTTTTATAACATTAATGATAAATTTGAGAGCATTTTAATCAGGAGTTAAGCATAAAAAATAATTTGTTGCAAAACAATTTTTACTATCAAGTACTAAACTAGTACCAGCAAAAGAAGAAAAAAATCTGTTAAAATCAGTTCATTAAAAAAAAAAAAAAACTATTACTTTGCAGCAATTTTGTAGACTAAATAGATGAAGTAATATTTATTCATTCCATTTATAATTAAATAAATATACATATTTATTTTATAGATGATAATAAAGGATAAAATTAGAACAGAAAAATAGATGAGTAAAACAGAGGATAAAACTCACTTTGCATTAGGCAAATGCATAGTCTCCTTGTACTCGTTGAAGACGTTTGCTAAATCATCATCTTGTGTGTTGGATAAGCGATCCGTAAAAAGCACAAAAGTATCAAAACGCATCTTCTTTGTAAGAGCCCAGTTTAGAGGGGCAGATAAAAACACAGGACCAGCTGTTATCTAAAATAGAATCATCATAAATATTTCAAGGGAAAAAAGAATCATTCTTCCAACTTGAAATCTGTATGTTGACAGAAAGATAAGAAAAAGTAGTAGCAGCCATACAATAATTTTTCAAAACAAAAGCCATAAATTTACAAAATAAGGGAAAAAATCCCACTAAATAAATTCACAATCATACTAAAAAATTTAATACAAATCACATCAGCCTATAATAGCTCCATAAAAACTATAATTTTAATATAAAAAAAGATAATTCACACTGATTTACGGTCAATATGATTTTGACTGAAAGTTTATTTATTCAACCCTTAATCCATTTGCATCATGAACATATATACGCTCAATTTTCCTGGTCACTATCATTGGAGCGTATATATATGCTGCATCATATCATATGCTTAGCATATAATGACATATACTATATTCATATTACATACTATATACACCTATATGCCTCCTACATTTCAAATATTACAACACTGAACAAAATTACTAACAAATAATGCTAAAAAATGATTTGTTTTTCTACTTTTATACAATTTTACACCTAAATATGAAATAAAAAATTTTCCATGATATGAGCCTTTTTTTCATATTTTCATATGATGCAAATGGGTTAATCAAATTTTAGCAAGTATGGCTCATGATAACAATTTTACACCAAACACGAATACCATAAGTCCGACTCATAGAAACAAATGTAGGCAAAATGTGATTGTCACATAACATTGGTATAAATGATCAGGGCAAACATGAACATCATGAATCAAACCCATGAAATGAAGATTGAGCCATAGACACTATTCAGTATGGTTAATGTCTTTATAGCTTTTAGTATTCTTTTTATGCATGGATCAGTTGTCCATACAATTGTATGCATTAGTGTTATATTTCTGATACAGAAACTTAAAAAAAAATGTAAGTCACATTTTGTTTTTAAAATTTCTTGTTAGCATAATGACATTTACTGCTAAATGTTGTGTTACTATAAGTTAATTCCTACTTGATAACTCTCATATAACTGTTTATTTCATGATTTATTTATTATTAAGTTCACTTTATTACATTGCATCTAAAATATACATAATTTTATTTCAATAACTGTTTTATATGAAGTATACATATCCCCTTTTTTATTAGTTTTGCAACAGCATGTCAGTGCATGCCAATTCCTTTTATCTGGACCAGGACATTATTAAAATGGGTACTTAAAAGCCCCCCCACAGCAGAAGCCACTGTGCACTAATGTGCCAATAAATGTTAACCAAAAGGTAAAAATTGTCACATCCCCTTTTATGCAAATCATCATGCTATTGTGTTTTGATCATGTGATCGGAAGTCGTCGGGTAAGCAGTGACTTCCGGTATGTTTGATATTTAACATGTTTTGATACACTTTCTCATAGCTTTAACTCTGTTAATAGAATCCTCAGATAGTTAACTCTATCGGCTTAAACTCTATAAATTTAATATTAGAAAGCATGTGTTATCTGCTTGGAGTATATGATTTTGGTTGTTTGTTAAATTGTCTTTATGTATGATATATTGAATAGATGACGAACAGTTTTTGAAATAAAAAGTGATTTCTACCGAAGGCATTATTACTTTTGTTGTCACTTAATACACTGTGCAACTCTGCTGCCACCTAGTTGTGGCAAACAATAAAGAGCAATCTTGTTATTCGCACGCACATGCAATTATTTTTTGGATTCCAAGTTGCTTTGTTGTTTGCCGATTTTTAACACCAAATTTTAGGTGTAGACTGGCAGCATTTCAAAACCACTAAATCTGTAGATGCAGTGGTGTTATTATGTAAGTACCTTAAAATTATATGGACAGGGGTTAAATGGAACAAAATTTCTTTTGAAAACTGATATATTTATAATTTACAATTTAAAACAGCAAAACTTACTTCGTTTAAATGTTCAATAACATCCCCAAGGTTCATTTTATGATTAATTTCAACTGGAATAACTTCACCACCAGAGAAAACGATAGTCGTAACATTTGAAACTTCAGCTTTGATAAGAGCAAGTAGAGCAATATCACTAACATGAGAAGGCGTCAGAGCGCTACCACTGGCACACTTGCTGTGATTCATGGTCAAATTAATATCTAGAGCAACTAAATATCGTTTCTCTGTAGCTTTCACATTCTGGAACAAAATAAAAGAAAAAAATTAGAACTTCAAAAAAAAGGTAATGTGGTTACTCAATATTTCTCATGCTTTAATATATTGCATACAGGTCACAAGATATCTAGTTTTCATGTTTTTTTGTCTGAATCAATGCATTACTAATCAGAGGTAAATATTTTTGTTATGATACCGAATAATGAAGTTTCATGAATTCTTATGACAAATTATTAGGAAAATAACAGAATGACAACATTCTAAACTTGTGGAAACAATCAGTTTGTATAGTCCGTATCTCTATAGAATGGTGCCAGTCATTTACTGTACCTTATAAAATGTTTTAATATTGTATATTTTGTTATTTCAAAGTTCATGCTTTAATATGCAAAGAAATAGCTTTATAAAAATGTTAAAAAAAACTTATATAGTAAAAAGAAGCATAAAATAGATAATAATATTGAAGAATAATTTATGTAAATATAATACCAAATACAAATTATAAATTTGTATACATGTATCCTATTACTTGCCAGGCAAGCGTCCAACATTAAAAAATATTGAGTGTGCAATATGTTTTTTAACATAATATATCATAAATATTTTTTTAAATCTTCATTCTAATTTCAAAATAAGAATAAGAATTATAAGAATTTTTCAAAGGAAAAAAAAATCAGCTTTCTTGCACAAATACTTCAAAAAGCTTTTTTACAATACATTTCATTTAGAACATGAATAGAGAAAGAAGGATAGAAAATGCATGATGAAACTTTAATGTTTCTAAAACAAAAGAAAATTAATATTGTAAATTATTATATTATTATTATGTATTAAAATATATTAAGATAATAATTTACATTATTCCTTTTTCATTCAACAAATAAATAATTTAATATCAATTCAGAATGTTCCCTTAAATTTAGCATATACATTAATAATTAAAACTGTGATTTTATTGGATTTGTTTATAATACTTTTATTCAATAAGCATATAATTTTACAGCAAAAATTTTGATTTTTTTAAAATTTAATTATATTAAGTTCCATTAATTTTAAATTTACATCAAAAACATAGAACCAGAAAATACTTATTTTAATCAAATGTCTTTGCATCTATAAATCTTTTTCTGTTATAATTATTTCAAATGCAAAATTTTTGATCAATTCTTTTTAGCAATCATTAAATATTCCATTTTAATTAACAAAAGCATAAATGATGTATATATATGCACTACTGCAGGCTTTAAGTTTATTATATAAACATCAATCACTACAAAAAACAAACTAGAATTGCACCCCCTTAGCCAAATAAAACACCTATATATGCTATTTTTTTACTAGAAAATATTATCTACATATACAATTAATATGCAAGTTCTTTAATTCAAATTCATTATTTTACACTTTTTTTAATAAATCAATTACAAATGTACTGCAACATTTCGGTTCTTTACTCTTTTCGAGACTAAAGCAAAAGGGTTATAAACAGGAGAAATGTAAATAGAAGGAAGCACCTAAAATCCATTATCATTTAAACTTAATTTGAGGATGTCAATTAAAAGTGTTGCAAATGTCAGGAAAACATTAAAGAATGGAAAATGAAAGGGAAGTAATAATGTATTTTGCAGATATTTTGACAAATTTAAAAAATCATTTCAATTATATTTGACTTAGTAAATTAAAATATTAAAAAAATCTTTTAACTAATAACTTAGGTAATATGTTCAAAATAATACCTAATATTTAAAATTACTTTCGTTATATTCAGGTTAATCAATATAGGTGAACAATTTGAACAATAGTAAACTAGGGAATTTTAAAACTTGTGTTTTAAATTGGCTTAACGCAGAAATAAATTTCTTATAACTTATAATCAGTTTTTCTTGATAAAAATCAAAACATTTTCAAAGTTATTTACCTTAAAAGAAGCTAGATGCAAATTCTGAAGAGCATCATCCAAAGCCGGAGTACTCTGCCTCATCATAGGTTTCCCTGGCAGGATTTTGTTCGATATCTGCCACTTCCTGATTGCTAAGAAAGACTCCAATGGACCAATCATAGTGTTCTCTAAAGCTTCTTCCGAGCCCAGTCTTTCAAGAACAGCTTTATAGTGAGGGCTATTTGGCTTTAGTAAGCCAGCTTTGTTGAACTGAGGTAGGAGTTCTAGGAGATTCTGAATAGGTATGCGAGGAATGATACATAGTGATACCTAGATCCAATGACAAAAATTAATTAATCAGATTTCAATCATAATAAACCACATTTATTTCAAGTAATTCTCTTTTACTGAATTTTCTATGAATGAAACATTATTTTTAGTTCAATAAAAAGAAAGAAAATACAACAATATTGCATAATTTTAACTAATAGTTTTTTAAGAAAATAATATAAACATGTAAAATTTACACAGTATGATTTTACACAGTTTTGTGTTTGAATCAATAGAGGCCAAGTGTACTCACATACATATGCACACAGTCTTATTTTTATGATTAAGTATAAAACAAACTTCCGTGAGGAAATAAACTGTATTCAAGCTCTTAACATTCCATGTATTTTCTCATGTTTTAATTACAAGCAATTGTTCCTTTTTTTACCAATTATTTTCATTTAAAAAACTATGGCAATTATTCCTGAATGCAGCATATTTATTCAATTATTGTCAATTTTGTAACTTTAAATAAAACGTTCTAATTTCTATTTTATTCATGATGCTTACTTTTTATCATCGTATCATTTTTTAATAAAAGACTTTTAATATGTGATAAGTAAACAATTATAAGCCTTGATAATGAGCTTCATGATTATATGCTTTGATGAGCATCTATTAAAAGTTTAAAGTGAAATACACGTCAAGTTAGCTTAATATTTAATATCAAGTTCAAGTAACCAATGATAAATCTCATGTCATAGTTAATTCATTTTCCATATAGTTAATGTATTTAAAAAATAGCATTCTTTATTTTTAAAACAAATGCAAAAAAAAAAAAAATGCCTTGGAATCAATAAAATTCTGTTGCAGAAAATAAAAACCATGTATAATAATTAGATATTAAACAATTATCAAAAAGTAAACTAAATATAAAAAACTTTATGCAACATGACCAACTGATTTCAATATTTTCAGAAAAATGAAAATAAATAATATGAAGAAAAATGTACAAGACTTAAAAATAAAAACTTATTTTGAAAATTTCTAAAATTAAAAGATTATACTTACATAAAACATTTTCAAAGTCAAATGTTTTGAAACAAATCTTCATTTTATTTTACAGCAAATATTTATAACAGATGTCAACATACTATCATATAGTAAATATTGTTCGTTTCAATATTCTGAGACGACCCCTTTTTGATAATTCTATCTTATTAAGGGAAGAGATATGAAAGGATGAGCACATTTCAGGAATTCTTTGACCTTGATTTTTGCCCCATTAAATACCTCTTTGTACAATTTTTTTTAAATCAAGTGTATGTGAAGATCAATAATATGGTCAGAAACAATATATCAAATATATTGCTTCTGACTATAATTTTTTAATTTAGTCAACAAGTAATCCAAGTTTATTTTAAATCTAAACATCTCCTTTTATTACGTTTCCTCTCACCACTATTTTGACAAATTAATCCGATCCTAATGCAAGCGCAAACACACAAGGAGATTAGAATCCAGTCATACAATATTTATGATAAATATCCACTGCAATTCAAATTCTAGCCTAATAATTATTATGATGGAGAAATAAAAATAATAACTGCTATTTTTAATCTAAAGTTGTAACTAGAAGTTGCACACTAGAAAGCAACATAGTCAAAGAAAGTCAGAAATTTGATAAAGCATTAGAAATATATAAGATATGACAATGATATTATACTTTAAATTGAAACTAGTTACAAACCTCTTTGGTTTTTAAGAGCTTTGATGGTATATGTTGAAGGCACAAGTCATGAGCTTCGATGAGTCTAGCAACAGTTTCTGGATCAGAGCTATGAGAAACTTCGTACACACCTTTCAAATAATTTAAAATGGGAACAGCATCAGATTCAGATCCATGATCTTTCTCTGCCACCTCTAAGCCCTTCACAAGGTATTTTAAAATTGTAGCAGTACCTACAAAAATAACAATATAAATAAGTTTGGGCACACAAAAATTTCAGATATAGCTACGAGGCAAAGTACCAGCTTCAAAATAAGCATTCTGAGACAAAATCATGTTTCCCCAAATATTAACTTTTTCGAGACAAGAGCCTTTAAAATAACTTATATTAAATTTAATTATTGTAGACTTTTTAGATACAGCAATAATTTACATGATAGTAAAGATTATTGCCTTAGTGAAATAATTTGAAGACGCAGGTTGTCTTTTCTGGAGTTTATTAGATAACATAACAACAAAAGGCACACGGATACTCCATAGTATAGAGGGCCTATAAAACTGCACTAGGGTTTATTTCGGAAAAGAGAGAGCCAAGATCACACTCCCCACCATCCGAGAGTCAAGTTCAGACTGAAAACAAATATAAACAAGCCACAACACTGAGACCATGCGATGTTTACATGATCGGCGGCTAGCTCCGCACAGGAAAATAACGTAGTTCACTAAATTCTTAACAATCCTCTATCCAAGATATATGTATGAGATGGGGCATATGCAAAAAGAATCATCCCACAAAAAGGGGTAATACCATTGCTAAGCTCAACATTAAACAAAAATCATAAAAAATAAAGTTTCAGTTCTAAAGCCATTATTTTAGTTATCATTTTAGATTGCTACTTCATTCATAATATAATTCTAGCACATTCTTCCTCTGACAAATGGTGTGTTTTGGCCATAATAAATTAAAACCAAAGCTTTCCATAATAAAAAGTAAAATGCACAAAATGTATTTAAAAACTAACAAAATATAACAGAACAGATGGTAAACCACAAAATGACTAGTTATGGTTACACAGTAATAACAAAGAAAAAAAGAATTTGGATTGAGACCAGAAATGTGAATGATTCTATCAATTGGAAAATTACACAATCCAGTTCTTATTATTTACATTTCTCTTACCCTCCCTCACCCCAGCAACAGCTGATAAACACTAAAGTCAGGCTGAATATGAGCAAACTAAAGGTCAGGATACCAAAACTAAATTTATTTCAAAAGTAATGGACACAGGGCGGCATCTAGTGGCATCTAAAAATTCTTCCAGTTTAAAATGCACATATGCCTCACTGTCCCATAAGTTCAATTTCCAGAAATGCTTGGGTACATCCACCATAAAAGGGTTAAAGAAAAAAAAAACACCATTAGTAATTAGTTTTTGCACCATTAGTAATTTACTGTGTTCTTACTTTTGGGGTCTGTGGGGGGGGGGGGGGGGGGGTGTTTGTGTGTGTGTGTGTGTGTGTCACTATTTAATTTGATCTACACTTTGCAGATCTTTCGGAAATGTTTTTTTAGAAAAGTAAGGAGAATTCTGACACTCATAATATATAAATAAATTTGTAATTACTTCAGAAAAATGGGTTATGAAACAAGGCAAAAAAATTTGTGAGGGAAAAATTGCATTTCAAATGTTTTCACAAAATACTACTACTCATCAAAACTTTTGTCATAAAACTATTTAGGATTGTTATCTGAAAGAAGATGTAAACTAATTTTATATTTTAATACATTGTTATTATTACATTTGTAATTTTTAAATAGTAAAATTTCATTTTTCCTAAATAAATAGTAACATTCTAAATACATTTGAGAGTGATTGATTTTTGATTCTGTGCCTCTAATTTCTAAATTATTTAATTTAGAAGCACACTCATGTATATATGTATACATATTTCAAAAAATATTGTTTACATGATAAAAATATCTTGTTTCAGAGCAATGCAATTTAACAAAATAGTTTAAATAGTTTAAAATTTAACAAAATATAAAAATATACTAATCATTAAATTATTCTTTTCCTCAATTTCTGCAGGAGAGAAATGTATCTCATTTTTAATGGCATTACGGTGAAAATGTGCTTTGGGTCCCGCGAGTTGAATGCGGGTTTTTTATGCGGAGTTGAATGCACTGAGAGACACCACGCAAAAATGCGCCAGTTGGCGACTTTTTGAAAGTGCGCCAAGCAGGGGACCCAAAGCACAGATTAACCGGCATTACTAATTTAATAACATTAATCACATTTTCTTAAGTCTGAAAAATTATAGATACATACATTAATTCTTAGCTGCGACTTATGATAACTTAGCATTTCGGTTGGTATTTAAATCAAATTCCCACAGAATGAAGTACAGATAGACTGCAGTAAATACAGTTTTCGAAATCAAATTTTACATTTAAGAATCATTTACATTGCTTAGCTTGAAATCTAAAAAAAGCTATGGGATAGTTGCAGAAGTGTATAGATATATATCCAAAAACAGATAAAATGAATACTTAATTTCAATAAACAATCCTAAATACAATATTCAACCTTAAATTGTAATAAAAAAGAAATCAAGTTGTTCCAAAACAATATAAGTTTTTATCGAATCTTTGCTATAAATGAAAGAATATTCCTCATTCAGGAAAATTGTTCGAACTCTTCAACCAGTTAATTATTTTTGATTAAATTTAGAGAAATGACCTTTAAAAGTATAAATCGTAAAAAAATTAATTTTAAAATGATTTTTTAATGAAAACTTCATACTTTTTCAATAATTAGGACCTTCATTATTTAGCCTAATTTAAAATAATTGTATTTAATACATAAAACTAAATAAAATCCAAATTTTAATTAATTAAAAAAATTGATATTAATTCATACCCCGATTAATTTAATGATCAAAATGAAAGTAACCATACAGTCACAATTTTATCGAAATAAAGAAATTACTAATCATTAGTCAGAGTTTTGATTAATTTTTCAGATATTTCCAAATTTAATGAAGTTTAATTGCTGTATTAAGATTAAGAATCAGTTAAATAGTTTGTTAATTTAGCCAAAATCTTCAATGTCTAAAACATGGTGATTAGAATCTTATGAAATCTTTTCACTATCTACAATGAGAGGCAAACAGTTCTAATAAAGATAAAAATATGAAGGAAAATAAAATAAACAACTTTCAGCAAATATACTTTAATATTAAAATAAAAACAAAATTTTTACTATGATGACAAGTACAATAAAAGATGGCTTAATACATTTTTAGAAGGCAATTATAATACAAATTTCATTTAAAAAAATGATACCATACATGAAAGAGTTTCTTTCAATCATATCAAAGATAAAAGCCAGATGATAATTTTTAAAATTCTACATTTCATATTAAAATATTAAGCTTAAAAGGATGAAATAATATTGCATAATAATAAATAAATATAATAATTTATTAAATTGTAAACATGAAACCATACCTGCTTGTTCAGCCTTTACATGAGCCATGCAAAGAACATCTTTATGTGTCCATTTATGACATGATTTAACTTTTGTTACTTCTGCTGCCAAATCTTTAGCATCTTTCTCATTGTACCATCTGATTAAAAACTTTCTGTGTGCTCTACCCCAACCTTTATTGGGCTTAGACAAATCTTTAAAAATGTGAGCAAATGTAAGCATCATCGAGGCAGAAGTACAGATTTTAGAGGCTGATCTCAAAACTTCAGACCTTGTTCTCTCATTTTCTGAATGCCCTAATGCTGTAAGGGCATATATTATTGTTTCAATTCCTAAATAATGCCCATTTTTGTACGCCTCGGTAATTTCCTTCAAAGATTCAGAAACCAATCCAGCATTTTCCAGTTCCTTGATAAGCTGCGATCTTTCTGGGCTAAATGGATAGCTAACAGATAGTGGAAAACACTGACATTCATCTCCTAAATAAATAAATCTTCGTAATTCTGTTAAATTCACAACATTCGCTGCTTCTTTTAGTTCCTCAACACTAGCCATATCGAACCTTTAAAAAAAATAGCAAAATTCATCAATTAATAAAGCGATAATTTATTAATGACATTTAAAAGCAAATGTGAAGGGAAAGATATGTACTTGTTATTTGATTGCCATTCACAGTAAATTTTAAAATATGAAATTTAATTTATATTTCAGTATTAATTTAGCATTTTTTTTTTCAATAATTTTTTATTAATAAGAAAAGAAAAAAAATTAATAATCACCAAACGTCTACAATCACATTATGACAAGAGGCAATTTTTGAATTATAATTCTATATAACTAATGCATGCAAAATTTTAACAAATGCTTATTGTATAAATAAGCATTCAAATATGAAACCAGATAAATAAATATAAGAAAAATATGACACATTACCATAAAATTTCGCATTCATATAAATAAACAAAAGCTTTTATCGAAATTACAGTTGCCAGATAAAACTTATGATGTAACTTTGGTGAGTTTTGTTTCATAATATTTTTATTCAACATTAATTTATAATAAATGAAATAAACCTTCGGTAATATGAGAATGTTCTTTCAAAATGTTGCTTAAATGGCTTGAAAAATTCATTATGCAGAAAAAAAATTACTTTGAAAAATCTTGCAGAAGGTAAAAAAACCATAACCGTAATTGACTGTGAAAAACGGCGTGAAGTTTTGTATACGAAACTTTTGGATATGATATATATTATTTTTTAACTTTAAGAATTCTTTTCCCTATTATTAAAAAAAAAAAGCTATGGATAAGAAAAAAGACGATCATACAATCGAAGAAGAACTGATTCAAGACATTGTCAAGGAAAATCAGTTCTTGCTTAATTTACTGGACACGATTCCTGCTCAAATATATTTTGATCATGATGTTCAAGAAAAAATTAAGTATGAAAAACATTTAACAATGGATAAAAAAGCTGAAAGTAAGGAAAGAAGTATTTTGTTATTCTCTTATGAAGCTCTCCATGGTATATTATTCTTATAACTTTGAATATGCCTCTTTACGTCTTTTAATTTTTTAAATCAAATTAATCGCGACTCTTACATTTTAATATTGCATAAAGAACTAATTATTGTTTAAAAAATTTATTGTTTACATTTCTAAGAAAATTCTTTCATCTCCGAATGAATTGATCTTACTATGAATTTTTTTTAACTGGGGGAAAAAAGAGAAATTTTTTTAAACCATTAATGCTCGAGTAGAATTTATGTTACTCAATATTGAAAAAATATCCAGCTTTTAAATTTATTTTAATATTGGACTTTTTTTAACATTACACTAAATTTTAACCTTCTAAATTTGCTTTCCTTGTATTTTCCTGTCATATAATGCAGGTAAATACATTGATCATTCTCTTCCCTAGCAAATACCAAGATTTTTTTAATTATATTTCTATATTTTTTACTATCAGTTTCTCATTTGATTTAAAGAGCTTTGTGTTTTGTAATAATTATATTCTTGTCAATTCTTTTTTTTTTTATTTATAACATGAGTATTTATGAATTGTAATTAATTGTTGAGCCATTAATATGTAATGTTGTAAATCATTGATTTGTATGATTCAAATGAATTTGCAGATCAAATGAAATTTAATTTTAAATACACAAAAAGAAATTTATAAATATTTATAGTCAATGAGTCAAACAATTAATCTTCTATAAGTTATAATTGTTCAAGTTAGCTTATTCACTGAGCATAAGTAAAACTCATGCTGCTACATAATGAATAAGCTAAAATTGCCTGCCACATTTAACCTTAAAAGGACAATACTTCTCTTAAAAAATGTGAAGAGTATAAATTCCTCAGTGCTGTTGTCAAACTTGTCGTTAAAAGTTTCACCAAGAAACAAAAAGAATGTTAATTTAGTAAATTCTTAACAATATTTTACGTAGTAAACCATCTCTGTAGCCTCAATATTGTTGATTTTGTATCTTTTATTATTTTGTGGCCTTCAATTCAAATTGAAGAATCTAAATTTATCTGGACAGAGTGAAGTTCTGATTTTCCGTTTACTAACTAGAACACTTCCAGTCCATGCAGTGCTGCATAAATGTAGGCTCATTGAATCACCCAATTATGTTCATTGCCAGATTCCAGAAACTTTTGAACATTTTGTCCTCTCCTGTCGTAAACATGTGAAAGCAAGAGATTCTCTCCACGGAAAACTGGGTTGCATACCACTGTCATTTGATTAGATTTGGGATTTCTCAGGTTAAGGTGCTCATAAAGTGAAAGCTATTCTTGCGTTCTTCGTCAATTCTGACAGATTTTTTTCTTTAAAAAAAAATTCTTAAATTCTTTTAAATTTGAGTTTTTGATTTTTTTCAACCCGGCACAGGCTAAGAGCCTATTCAGGAGCATACACCGGAAACAAACCTCCATCCATGTTCTTATTGTTAATAGAAAAATTATGAAATGAATGAAAATTATATATATGTTATATTTCTTACAGTTATATCAGTTTGTATATTTTTTGAACTGCAAATTTATTTCATGGAATCTTTTTTACAGAAAAGATATTTTAGATTACATCATTTTCTTTTCAATTAGTTTTGAATGCTTGAGGGAAATTCTGATTCCACCATATATTTTTGACTTTCTTTATTGTTTTTATATATTTACTAAATATTTTTTTATCAAGTATAGGAAAGAAAGATATTAAAATGTATTTAAATGCTAAATCCAATATCTTTACCTCCTACCCTTTTAAGTAACTAAAATATTTTTGTAATTTATCACTATGTGTAGATTAATACTTTTTTCCTACAATATTATAATCATAGAAATATAATAAAAAATAATTTGAACTTACAAATTTAAAATGTTAAAAAAAAAAATAATAACTGTTATATGTCTACCCTGGTAAAAAGAGAAAAAATATATCATTTTACATTTTTAAATCTACTCCATTTGTAAATACTGTCCTGAGTGACAATGATAAATTTTTGCGTTTAATGCATCAACTGCCAACTACGAGTTATCTCGTACTGCCATGTCTCATACTCATTTACTTGCCATTTTTGTGCAGCTACAACTAAACTCGTAGTATATCAGTGCTAATATTGATAGATGGTTTCTAGGTTAAAGAACAAAAAAATCAATGCTGGCTTGCATAAATAGAAAATTTATTAAAAAAGGAACAAAAAATATAATTATAAAAATTAGTTCAAATTAGTGTCATTTTAGACCAGATTTTTGAAAATTGTGGTATTCAATGTGTTAATATACCTCTTAGAACATTTCTGAAAGTTAGTTATTCTTTAGAAAGATGGTGTAATGAATTAATTGCTTCTGTCTGTAGATCCATATTTATTTTTATGAAGTCATATAAAAATATTCTGTGATAAATAAATCAAAAGAAAAATGATTCACTCTCTTCATCAAATGAAGATGAATATATTGTACTAATGCAATAATTTGAGGTTTTTTTAAAATGTGATTTTTCATTAGAAATATTAAATATGCTTAGCATTTTTTGCCATAAAATTGTTTGGTGTTAAATAAAGTTTGGAATATTAAACTGAAATCTGCAGCATTTTCAGATTTAAATGGAGTCCAAACTTCTTGAAGTACTTAGTCAGTTTAGTTAACTTGAGTGAATTGATATATTGGTTGTAATAACTTATCAGAATGATTACTGCTTAGTTGTACAAATTAAAAGAAATTATATAGATTTAAAATGAAATGAAATAATTATTAAACTCAACTAAAAAGAATAAAAGAAACTAAATTTTTAATCAACATTATTTTACATCATTGAAAAAAAATTATGGTTGTGATTTAAGTATCAACAACACAAAATATAATGAATATTAAGTTGCACTTGCATTATATATGCCTGATAAAAATTAACTTTTATCAACATGTGTTTACAAAATCTCAAATTGCATGATTCATTTAGCTCTCATAATAGATGGTTTCTGTAAAATAATTTAACTGAAACAAAGAATTATATTTTCTGTAGTTTAAATCATTAAATGTGTTTGAATAATTTTAAATTTTTATAAAGATGTCTGGTACTATTTGTCATATTTCATAAAATATTCTTGAGGCACTAACATTTTAAATATTCTTCATAGTTAAGATTTGGTTCAAAACTGAAACAGTTTTTAATTTAAAATATCAAGAATATTTTGCTGAATCAAATATATCTGACTGGATCCTGTAAAATTCATAATTTTTACAGAAGTGCATTTATTGATTAAAGCATAATAAAATCTTTTAATTTATGCCATTTAAATCCTTTTGAAAGAAAAATTGAATTTGTTGATGAGTCAATAAATTTTTTATAGAATAATTCATTGAGATATTGCATGAATTATTTTAAGAATGTATTGCATGGATTCATAAGCTTCCTGAACTCAATAATTTCATTTGTGAGCTCATATCTTTAAATCTGTATCATATCTGTTTGGTTTCGGGAAAAAGTCCTAATTTATTTATTCATAAGAATTAAATATTTGCATGGAATTCATTATATGATAAATATGAAAACTTGATTTCTGTCGAGTTCAATTACAGATGCATTTAATTTTAATAACATTCATAAAAGTTATTTCAATTGCAGATCTGAAAAGAAAGTTTTCTGACCAGGCAGAACTGTCCATCAAGAACAAGCACAAAAGAGCCCGCATTGATCCTCTCTGCCATAAAAGTGTATCTCAGGTACATGAGGAATTAAACAATGAAAAGAAAAAAAAAGGGAAGAAACAGAAAAATGGTAAAAAAGAATTTAATTTGTGCAATTTTGAAAATGTTACCATCTATTCAAATAATTACATTTTAGTCCAAATTCACTTACAATATTTACTTCATTTTGTATTAATAGATTTCTTATTTCTAGTAAGATTCCACATAAATACATTGTTTCGAAGTATTCTTTGGGATTTAGACTTTGAAAAAAAAAATTATTAAAAACTAAATTGAAACGAAAATTTTCATTATTTATATTTAAGTTGTGTCATTTTTTTTTCAAATGGTTAAAATTATAATTAAAACAATAGCTTTTAAAATAAAAGCAAGAAATCATTTTCTTATTTCAAGCTGTAGAAAGATAGGCCTACAGGAATTTGACATACCACTGGTCTGTTTCCTAATTAGTTACTAGCCGCCTTTGGTGACCAGCTATTTCGCCATGAGTAATGGATTCTAAAATTTTCAATTAAATCACATATTCATTAGTCTTGAAGTAACTCCGGGCATTGATTGGCCTGAAATTAATATTTTCTTTAAGATGATGGACTGAAAGTTCTAAAAGAATGCATTTTCCTAATAATATTCTTTAATTTTATAAATCAGTCAGTTTTAATGATTGATTTAGAAGACTGATTGATGTAGCAACTTTTATTTAAAATATTAATAAAAATATTTTGTAAAATATGGCTCACAGAGCAAAGTATGATGAAATCTAAAACTCATTATTCATAAATGCATTGTATGACTCAAACTACATAAAATGTAATTATTTACTTCATATAGATCCAATTAATAGTATTAAACAATATATATGCCTATAAATCATGTTTTACAAATTGGCCATTGGACCGGAATTTGAATGCATATCCTGTATAAATAAACATAATTTATTGAATTAATGATTGAAATATTGCAAACTATCATAGAATCCTTTGCTTTGCATTTATTTTTTTAGAAAATATCACATTTTATATTTATTTTATTTTATCCAGTCACATGCTAAAAGTTGCATTTCTTTGGATTTATTTTGCGATGATAGTTTTTTTTATCCGAACTTCCGGCATTCTTTTATTTTATCCAGTCACGTGCTAAAAACATGGTTAAAATATTTCTTTAAAAATTCGTTAAAAATAGAAGTTTACGTTATAAATTTTAAAAACTGATACTGTTAGAAAGCTAATTTTTTTATCTTTACATTGATGTAAAAATCATGTTTGTGCGATAATATTTTCGGAAGTTATAGCGGAAAAACGTCGAAATTTCGCTTAAATTTTAATTAATTCAAATTCTAATTAAAAATTCGAAAAAAGGGCGCCGAGGTGCACATTCCCGACCTCCAAGGCATACATGTACCAAATTTGGTAGCTGTAGGTCCAACGGTCTGGCCTGTAGAGTGCCAACACACACACACATTGAGCTTTATTATAAGTATAGATAAATCTGACTGTCAGATATGATCTAAAACAAAAAGAACTGAGAATAAAACTATTTATTAGTTAATTAAAGTCCTGGCAGATTACTTCCAAGAGGAAAGTCTATCCTGATAATTTAATAATAAAACTGTACTGCCCATTTGGAGGAAATTAATATGAGTACTCTAAAAGAAAGATTTAATTTGATATTTTCAATTAATAATTAGTATTTTGAAAATTTTAATAATAAAGACTTTTTTCAAAAAAATGCTGATAAAACTGTATGGTTCAACCTCAGATGGGGAATCTTATATCCTGTTTTAAATTTGTATGTAATTTTATCAAGATTGTTATTGTTAGGATATTATTCATAACAATTCATATATATTTTACATTCTAAAAGTAATTTTTATATTTATTCAAAAAAAATAAAAAAAACATTATAAAATCGAAAAATTTGCCTGTTTTAGCCAATGCCATGTCCATAAAATTATTTGAACGGAACAAATTCTTTTTAATGATGATAGTTTAAAAATGTCCTAAACTTAATATTACCTTCTTATTAACATGATACTAAAATATGTTTATAATATTAGTGATGAAATTGTTTGTTAAACTGACTTATCTATTTACAGAGTTTACGATTGAATTATTATATAGGTGAATTAGAATGACAAAATATTACAGTTTAAATTAGTATTATTATTTTTTGTTGTTTAGCTGTAATTGAGCAATTTTCTGCTTATATTGTTTTATAGTGTTTGAAATTTATAACCCCTTTTATGAATCTGTTTATTTTTTTTGTTTCAAACTAAAACTTATGTCAAAAGTTTAACTAAAACTTATGTCTTAAAAAAAGTGTCAATATTTATACGGACTTCTCTCAATTCTGTATGAATGTCAATGGATATAATTGAATTTAGAATACAGGATTTAATCCAACATTTTACCCTATCAACCTCTTATAACCAATATCAAGCAAGAGAAATTATTATGGCATTTATTTCGTAAAGAAGTGAGAAATTAATGTTTTTCTAAATTGTGTATACATTCTTAAATTATAAACATTTTTTTTTTTTTTTTTTCCAAAAAAAGATCAAAAAGGTCAATTTATAAATGGATCAAATAAATAAATTCAACTATTGCTGCATTCACTTCCATATGTATTATTTTGTTTACCTGAATTAAAGATATGATAAATGCTTCAATATTTAAAAATGCTGAATTTCATATTATAGGACTTCTGCTTCCCTCAGCATCTCTTACAAGGGCAGCAAATATAGAAGAACTGCAAAAACGTTTACAAGAGAAAATTAATGAATTACAAGGTAAAAATACTTTCCTTTAATTTCTTTTATATATAGTGTAACTTGCAATTTTTTTTTTTTTTTTTTTTTTTAATCCTTATAATAGATGCACTTTGAACTGCAATTAATTTTTGTTCATCACTGTTCAGGAAGAAGATTTAATTTTAAGAGAAGGGATTAATATAGAAACTAATTTCCTTTCATTTTAAAAAAAATACAACTTTTTTTTATGGGTAAAATTTTTAATGCAAAGTGTCAGCCATCAATAATTTTTAGCAACTGCAGCTTATCATTAAATTTAATCCTGAAAGCTCATGATGAGTTGGACTCAACAATTCACTTTATAGGGTTAATAGTTTTATAATTTGTTCCTTTTACATGCTCTTAACATTATTTCATTTTCATATATGAATATTTATTGGAATTCATAATAATGATAATTGACAATTTGATATCTTACTTTTAATTATCTACCAAATCTATAAAATATCTTGTAAATATATCTGGAAAATAACAGAATACAAAAAAGGATTTTTTTTATCATATTGTAATTGACTCAAGAAATTTCCAATTTTTTTCTTTACTGCCAAATTGTGAAGAAAGCAAGGTGTTTTGTTGTATAGTTTTTTACTCCCACATGTTTATGTTTTAAATGTCATGTTTGAAACAGCTGCTTACTCTTTACAAATTTGATATGTTCGTGTGATAACAATATATCATTTGCTATAGCTAGCTTTAATTTTTTTTTTTTCATTTAATAATTGCTTGCATTGTATTCTAATCAATTATAAAGTTACATACAATTGGTAGGAAAAAACTATTTCGCTTTAAAATGTATTATTTAATTACTGTATTTGCATATTATATTTTATTGGTAAAATATTTGTAGAAAACTTCATTTGTATGAATATTTTCCTTAAATAATTCTAAATAAATATTAATCTTAAATGAAAATCACTAATTCGTTTTTAAAAGAGTGTGTGAATTTATGCACTTTGTTGCATTAATGTAGTGCAAAGATATTTATAGAAGTATCAAAAAATTAGTTTATATTCACTTTTGTTTAACTTAATTGGTTTCTAAAGATGGAATGTTATAATCGGTTTATCTCTCAATTAATGTGCTTGATTTTTTAATATTTTTTACTCTTTTGAGTTCTTAATGCATTATTTTAATAATTTTCACATAGATATTTTATTATTTATTAATAAATCAATTAATTTATATTTTAAATCCATGAAAATAATGTCCACATTACTAAACTTCAAGAAAATGTATTTATATTTTGCATACTATTTATAATACTAAAATTGCAATTATATACTAATATGTAGTTATATATACTTAATAGTTATAATATTAGTTATTATACTTAAAATAAAAATAATGCTACTCTTTCGTAGACTAATAAAAAGTTGTTTTAATTAAATTTATTGGTTACTTTTTTATATCTATTAATTTGTAAATTTTGTATAAAATAAAATTTATATATTATAAAAATGAATCAGCTTTGCTGCATTTCAAATTGTAGATTTTAATTTGAAATAAAACATTTTATTATATTAAAATACTTTACAAAAATAGATGTTTTGATTTTTTTTTTTCCAGCAAAGCGTAAAGGTTGTAGTAATAAAGATCCAACACTGAAGAAAAAGCTGAAAACAAAGGAGAAAAAACTTAAACATAAGAAAGTTGTACTGGCTCAAGTGAATGAAGCAGAGATGCAGACCAAGAAACTGACAGAAAAAAAGAAAAAACCTGAAGAAAAACCAGTGTACAACAAAGATGGCAAAATTATTTATAGTAAACTGGATTTTTCAGAGAATGGTATGGAAGAAAAGAAAAAGAGTGAATTCAGTGGGAAAAAATATAAAAAGTTGCTGAAAAAGGCTGAAGAGAAGAAAGAGAAAATTGAAAAACTGAAAGAGACCAATCCTGAAAAGGCCACCACCGTTGAGGAGAAGGAGAAGTGGAAAAAGGCCCTCTTGAAGTCAGAAAATGTCAAAATAAAAGATGATCCAGGACTATTGAAAAAATCCCTCAAAAGACAGGAGAAAATAAAGAAGAAGAAAGCTAAAGTTTGGAAGGATAGAGTCGAACATACAGAAACTAGAAAGCAAGCTAAACAAGAGAAAAGATCTAAGAATATTCAAAAAAGAAAGAAGGACAAGTTAGATCATAAAATTAAACGTGCTAAGAAAAAAGGTCGTGTGATTCCTGGATTTTAAAGTTACTTTCTTTCACAACTGTATAATATGCATTTGAAAATGCCAAAATATTGTACATTTGTAAAAAAAATAAATAAATGTGATATTTGATGTTATTTTAAATAAAAAAAAACTTTTATTATTTTCATTTTTTTTTTTAATTTTTTTTTTTAACTTACCTAAAAGGAAGAAAATGGAGATTGAAAACTCATGTATTCCCTTCAAATTTTTATTCTTTACTTATTTAACTCTTTCTAAAATTAATATTCATTCTGAATTGAAGAAGGGGAAAAAATTGAAAGCCTTTTTTATTATGTCAGGATACTTTAATAAAATGTATATTAAGGTTCATTTTGCCTTTCATGCCATTCCCAGTATAATTCCATTTCTAAATAAAGAATTGATATTTTCTTTGTGTTGGATGCAGTGAAAAATTATTTAGTATGCCATCCTTAAATAATAGTAATCTTTTTTTTTTTTTTTTTTTTTTTTTTTTTTTTTCATTTATCTTTGCCAAGATATTTTTTAATGTGATGGACTTCACTATTTAGTTCTGCTTAGCAATTTGATTTATTTCTAATGGCAGGGAAGCATGCATCTTATTTGTTGTATTGCTTCAAAGCTATCTTTTATTCCAATATTAAGGAAATAAATCACTTTGTACATTTTTTAAATATCTCAAAAAACAATTTCTGGAAAAGTTCAATGTTTCTATCACCTACTGATACAAAAATATATTTATTTTTTTAATTTATTAGTAATGTTACTTTTAATTACTAATTATACTGAGAATACTTTAATTTCAAATCAGGTAAGATATGTAGAAATGAATGGTTTTTTTAAAACAGTTCAATAATTGCATTATCAGCACAACATAAATTTTATGTATTTTTCTTTTATTTGAAGAAATGTGCATTTTAAACATTAGACTAGAATACCCCCCCATACAGACACACAAAAATCTCAAGTAACTTTTTCATGCTTTTAGCTGTAGCAAAATTATCTGATTCTCAAAATGTATTTGTTGCATCCAATCTGAAGTTCCACGAAAGCTGTTTTCTGTCTGGCTTAGTGATTTTAAATTATAGTTTGATGTTGATGAATTTGAGCCAATGCCTTATTTTTGAATCACATTGAATTATCACAGTATAATTCTTTTGAATTCTAATGGGAGGATTATTATTAATACTTATTGATAGCTGTCTGAAGTGTCGATGTGTTAACACCATAAATAATGTCTGTAATTTTAAGGAATTATATCTTTATGTTACCATTGTAACCAGATATTTTAAATTTCTTTCAAGGATAAAGTGAAGTGAAATTTTTAGTTGTATTTTAAAACATGCAATTCATCCAGTTTTTAATCAGTTTTAAAGTAAGTTTTTTTAATTGTGAAAATGAGTTTTATATGAACATCACAACACTTTTGATTATCCCGTGTTATTTTCTTTAATTCAGAATTTTTATTAATTTCTTTTTGCTTTTTCTATGCATATTAATATAGGATTTTGAAAAAAGATTATTGCAAAGTAATGGCAAATATATTTGAATTAATGGAACTTATTGTTATTTACTAGTATATATTAGAACATCACATAAGAATTGAGTTAGATTAAAAATATTCCCTTTGCACACATTTTACTCGACTTTTAGAATGATTTTTGTTGTGAAAATGAGTTCTTATATAAACATCACAACATTTCTTATTCTCATTTCTTCCCCATTGCCTTGATTTTAAACTTGCATATTAACATAAGGTTGTGAAGAAAAACTATTGCAGGATACTGGTAAATACCAACATGTTTTGGAGTTACAATTAATGGCATTTTTATTTATTACTATCTATTAAATGATTTTGCGAGAATGTGAAATATATATATATATGTTGTACACTAATATCAAGTCTGTAAAAAATCAAATGTTAAATTGTTGGCGAATCGAATTTTGCAAATTTAATCCTGAAATTAGTAAATTCATGAGATTAAAAAAAATACCTTGCCAAAATGCTGACGTCCTGACTTAGGGGTAGCGCGTATTCCTCGTGATCTAGGGGTCCTGGGTTCGAGCAGGGTTGTTCTTCAATTGTGTTCAATCAGTGGGATGTATGAATGATTCAAAATCGAATTTTGAGTCTCTTCAGTAACATAGTGTAGGGAAAATCATTCTTTTTTTTTGTTTGCTCTCCATCATCATCACCATTGATTTCAAAAAAATAAATGTTATCCATCCCATTAGCAAAAAATATTTATCTGATTTTAATAGAGATATGTCGAATTGAATCGATGTTTGAACCTGCGATATTAGGGCTCATAGCCGCATAACAAAACCACTAGACAAAAGTGATTACTATCCTATTACTGGTTCATTGAGATACCGCCTCATTATTCAGTATTATAAGTGCTAGACAATACCAAAGTAATTTTTGTCAGCATTTTATTAGAAAAACATAAAGAATCCCCTCTATTTTCCACATTAATTAATCTCAAAAAATGACCACTATCTCTGATTATTTTTTAATAAATAGTGTTTGATAATAGCTGAGACTTTCTTGTGTTTATACTAAAATCAAAGTTCGCTTATAACTATAGTGAATTGATACTCTCCTCATCAGAGAACATTCGGAGGAAAATAGAAATTATGACCCATTCTTAATCATCACTAACCGAAGTACGTTCCGTCATTGGTAATGGGTAATTCGATCGCATACCATTACTATGGCCACGAGTAGGGGAGTAGTTTGAAATTTTTAATGGTAGAGGTTTCTTCCACTTCAATTCATATCAAATCACATCGTTTATTTTTCTGAGTAAAATAATGCTTTATGGAGTACAGGAATTTTTTATATATATATACAAAATTATTATAAAGAAAAGTCACATTTTAGTACGAAAATGCATCTTCGATCATGCATCTTTCCTTATGACAAAGAGTCAAGAATCTTCATAATCAACAGAATTGTCACTATCTATAATAAATGCATTTACTAATTTTGATTCTCAAGTGATTCGAAATGAAAATAGGAATATTTATTCATTTTCAATAGACATTTTTTTTTTTAATTTTATCGTTCAGCAGCATGAGTGTTTAGAAAATATACTTATTAATTGTTTCATGAAGGCT
Source organism: Argiope trifasciata (assembly GCA_026543055.1). Taxonomy (NCBI): domain Eukaryota; kingdom Metazoa; phylum Arthropoda; class Arachnida; order Araneae; family Araneidae; genus Argiope; species Argiope trifasciata. Next base: position 56,409 of record JAPMOQ010039319.1, read on the forward strand.
TCGGTTAACTTCTGAATATAAATTTTTGATATTTTTAAAGTACACCTTTAGAAAAAGAAAGAAAAGCATTATCTTTAACTTTCATAAATTTTTTTGACATCCAAAACCGTGAAAAACAAGCAAAGGAAAAGAACTTTATCTGAATTTCAAATTTAGTTATAAGTAGCTGGAATGTATTGTAAGCATATCATGAAAATAAGAATAATTCAATTAAAGATTGATTTGTCACGTAATTAAAAAAAAAGTCTTATAAGATCATCAAAATTCATCATTTGCTACTAAAATCATATTGCTGATTGTTATTGATCGCCACAATGTCCTTAATGTTGACATAGAATTTTAGCAATTAATTTTAGTTATTTTTCAGAATATTTATTATATTGCAAACACTAATTATAATCCTTATTTTCTTTTTACTTCGAATACGTGTGGAAAAATATTTAAAATTTTTTAAGGATTCGTGTTTATCTTTGTGTACAAGTTAAATTAAAATTGAGACTCCACTGTGAATTAAATATATATATCTAGAATTATGCATTTCTTTTACAATAATCCAGAATTGTGCGATAAGTATGAGTACGCAATCCTTTATTGAATATTTATGCAAGAACTTAATACCGTCGTCTTTTCTTAGAAGCACAATTCGAAGTCGCCGATGCGCGCGAATATGACCCGTTCTTATTCCATTATTGATTTAAACATAGCTTGTTGCTCACAATGGTTATGGCAGCAATTTCCGATCGTTTGGTGCCCACGCATCCGAAAGCCGACCGCGAACGACCAATTTGCAGGCTCATTTAGAAATTAATAAGCTTATCTTTTCCTCTCTTTGTGATCCAAAGAATATTTTTGTTCGTGACTCTGATCGTTTTAATGAAAACGATATCAAGCTGTATTATGTGATCAAACAAACGATAAATGAGAAAAGAAATACTATTTTTTGAACACGAATTCATAAGTTTTTTAAAAAATCATTTTTGGTGTTATCTATTTATTTATTTTTTATTTAAGAGATTCGCACTTCATTTTGATTCATGCTTTACTTTTTTGTTACCTATTTTTACAATAGAGTTATCTTTTCTTATGAAATAGTGATATAAAATTGTGTTATGAATACATTTTTTAGAATATTGCGTCATCTGTACCATTTTTTAAAAAAACTTGTTCACTATATTACTATATATCATTAATATTTCACACTTTGCTGAAGAAAATGAATAATTTATGATTGATCTGGTATCAGTAATTCTTGAACGAAGTGTTTTTGAATATTTAAGTTTATTCTTTCATTATTCTAGAAAGAAAAAAAAATATGAACTGTTTTCTCTAATGTTTTCTTCCGCTAAAATTTATTCAAAAATATTTTTTATTTCTGAGTATTTATTGACAAGATTTATTACAGGATTTTTTTAATTCTAGTTTCCTTCACTTAAATTTAAGTAGAAGTGAAGATGTGTATGCATTTTAATCGTAACTTTAAAATATTACTATATTCATTTCTTCGACGAAATATTAATTAGAAAAGTGGGTGGCCTAATTTGCCCTTATGATTTAAAGTATATTGTAGGTTAAACAAAATTGTTTTTAAAACTTTTTTGTGATTTGCTATAAATATGAAAAAATTTTATTATAAAAACTGGTTAGGGTAGGATCATTAAAAAAACATCTTGGATGTTTTTATAAATATTGTTTTAAAATAGATAAAACAATTACTTAATCACAACATACATCAAATAGCAAAATAAGATGCGCGTTACATTGTATTATTGTTGAAATTATATTTTAACTTCTGTTGAAGACTTGACTTAATCTTGGTAACCTAACATTTAAACTGATTCAAATTTTTTCATAAAAAACGTTATTATGTTGATATATTTGAATTCATTCTTTTGTTATTGATACTTAACAGAATTCTGATAATGATTGTTGAGTCTTCGGAACAATTTTTTGATATAAATGAAACACAGACACAAAATTTTTGTCTCATAAGTTTTTTGAAAAAGTAGTATTTTGAGTCAATGAAGCATAAATTTTGAATCAAGCTTTTACCTACTTTTAATTTTTGAATTTATTTATTCATTAGTTCTCTTTGGCGATCAGCTGATTCACGAGAATAATTACTTGTGAAATTGCTCAATTAAATATTTTATGTAGCTTGATCCCTTAATTGCTTCTTCAGCTAATTATTTTTAAAAATCAAATTTTGATAGTCATGTAAAAGAGTCAAAGTTTCTTATACAGTTAGTTATAAGAAATTGTACGCCATTCTGTTCATTGTACTATATATATCCTAAAATATAAGCTTTGTGTTGAACCGGAAGCAGACAAACTTCAACTAACAAAAATGGTTTTGTTGTTGTTGAAATCAAACATATTTTTAAAAATATGAATACGAAAAACAAAATCGTTCAGCACTGAAATTATATGCACACTAAAGAATATTTTTTATATATAATATATATACTGTCTCAAAATATAATTCAATGAAAATTCTCTAGCTCTTTTTAAAATTCAGTTATTAAGTTTACTTTGAGAAAGATTTAATATAAATTTGATTTTAAACAAACCACTTATATGGGTGCACTGAATCAATTTTCAGTGTATTCTTGTAACAACTTCTTTTCTTTTTAATGTATTTCGCACATTACTTTAATTATATAACAGAAGCTTGAAGCTATAAGGTAAAGAAGGCTAAAGTTAAATAAAAAATTTTAAATTTCGGTTTCTGGGGATTTTTAATTAAGTACTGATTTATTAATTCTGTATGAGAATTTAATAAATCCACAGGAAATTGGATTTTTGGAGTTCAATAAACTCAATTAAACCTCTGTAATTTTTTTAGTATTCATTTTATTGAGAAATTGCTCACTCTACTTCGCACAAAATATTCTAAATATATTTCTTTTGCTGTGAATTGCATCATATTTTTGTATTCAGTTTCGAAGTTTATATCAGGATTTTCGATGTTCGGGTAATGAAAGCCTTTCGAACAGTAGTTCTGACATTCTTTGCTTATCTGTCATTAACTATTGGATAAAATATGTTAATTCTTATATATATTTCTTTAACTGGGAATAGCATCATCTTTTCAATATTCCACTTGAACGTGTATAGTATCTGGATTTTCGATGTTTCATAATTTAAGCCTTTCGAACAGTAATTCTAATATTCTTTGCTTAGCTACCGTTACCATTGGGAAAATATATACATTTATTCCTATATATATCTCTTTAGCTGTGAATTGTATCATCTTTTCAATATTCTATTTGGAACACACATAATAACTGGATTTTCGATTTCGATTATGGGAACCCTTGGAATTGCAGTTCTAATATTCTTTGCTTGGCTGTCATTAACTATCGGATAAAATAGGTTAATTCTTATATATATTTCTTTAACTATGAATTGGGTCATCATTTCAATATTCCATTTGGAATGTGTATAATATCTGGATTTTAGATGTTCGATAAAGAAAGCCTTTCGAACAGTAGTTCCAGTATTCTTTGCTTAGCTGTCATTAACTATCGGATAAAATATAAATATTTCTTTAACTATGAATTGTGTTATTTTTTCAATATTCCATATTGAACGTGTATAATATCTGGATTTTAGATGTTCCGTAATGGAAGCCTTTCGAACGGTAGTTCTAATATTCTTTGCTTAGCTGTCATTAAGGAGCGGAAGAGGGAGAAAAAACGTTTCTCCGTCATTTTCCTTCGATTGTTCGAATGATGAATTTCTTTAGTTCCAGAACCCCCGCCTCACCAATCGAGCGAGCAGCAAAAGGCCAGAGACGAAGTGCTGCGTCGCCAGTTTGTCATGGAATGGCCGAAGCATTCTCTGGAATAAATAGAATAAGGATTCAACTCTGACCTGGCAGATCGTTTAGGTGAAGTTAAGGACAACCCAGATCGATAAGAACACGGATAGAAGGAGGGCTGCATCGAACAAGAAGCCCAGAAAGTGAAAGGAGATGCTTCTGGGCGATTATGGAAATGAAAATCGCGTTCACTGTTGGAAGGGAAATCGCCTGTTGATTCTGAAAGAATGATTTTGTTGGTGCGAAGATTTCATCTGAAAAAAAATGGTAACGGTTTTTCGAACAGGATTGTGTTTGCTTTGCTCAATAGGAAAATATTATTTATAAAATAATAAATAGTATTTATTTTATACATATTTTTATCATACATATATATTGTGTTACTGCAAAAATGGGGGAATCTGTACACATTCGATATCCCTAGCTCTAGAAAAAGTATTTAGAGCTGCAATTGACAACTTCTATATAAATCTCCCATCCTTAAAAAGACTGATTATTCGCTCTCTGTTACTATTCTGGTGGATTAAAGTCTCTCTAAATTATTCCTGTATCGGCCTTAAACAGCTACATTCCTTGAAATGTTTGGAATTTTTCGAAAATAACTTATCAAAATAGTTAAACCAACTCCTATAATAAAAGGCACATACGATGTAATTCTAATAAAATTGTCTTTCCCTCATTTATAATTAATTATTTTATATTAATAATTATATCATAAAAGTTTTAATCTATCAATTCTATCAAATTCCATGAAATTGGAGTAATTTGCGCTATTCTAAAATAATTTTAATTAATTTTCTTATTTCCCTAAACTTAATAAAAATTTAACTTAAACTTAATTTAAAATAATAATAATATTCCAAATTAGGATGTGGAGTTGCTTGTGACCACTTTGTCTCACGGTAGAACTCTGAAACATCACGACGTTACCCGTTGCCACATTCAAACTCATGTCTCTGAATCCTGGATATTTTATATTTCAATTTAAACTGTACAGTTATGAGTGAATATTTGTCAAAAACAAATAATACTAATTTTTATCGTTACTTATAATAAAAGTGAATGTTGCGTGTTGCCGCTTAACAAGCCAATATTTGTCAAAAACAATAGTTGTTAACATTAGTCAAAAACAAATAGTACTAATTTTTGTAACTTTACTTATAATAAAAGTGAATGCTGCGTGTTGCCGCTCAACAAACCAGACCGTTTGACTTATAGTTACCAAACTTTGCACATGTATATTTAGAAGAGTGGAATTGTGCACTTCGGAACAATTTTTTTTTAAATATCTTAATTCATTGAGTTTTAAGAAAAATGTTTGCGTTTTTCCGCTATATTGCAGCCCTAAGAATAACGTTCACGGCATTTTAAAGCTCAAAAAATTTCTTTTTCAACTGTACCAATTTTTAACACATTTTCAATTTTTAAAAAACAATATTTTAAAGATAAATAATGAAATCAGTGTTTTAACATAACTGAAGCTTCTACTTTTACCGAATTTTTAAATAATTATTTTAGCTATACTTTTTAACAATATATTTCTGACAAAACAATAAAATTTAATCTGCACGAGCACGTCAAAGGGAAAAAATTATCTTTTATCAACATGTTGCCATCATATTGACAGAAGTACAAATTGAAAAAGAAAACTATTATTGCAAATTAAATCTAAAAAAAAGGTAAATTTCAGCACGTGACCTGATGAAATAAAATAAATATAAAATGTGATATTTTCTTTAAAAAATAAATGCCAAGCAAAGATTTCTATAATCGTTTGCAATATCTGCATCATTAATTCGATAAATCGTCTTTATTTAATGTAAACATGTTTGAATTTATACAGGATACGCATTCAAATTCAGGCCTAATGGTCGATTTGTAAATAAAAATAAAATACATTTAATAAGAGAAATAATTTAAACGAAATATATAATATTTCGATAGATTATAAATCTCGAATTTTAATTTAAGCCTCAGTCTTTCGAGTCTTATTTGTTAAAAAATTCTTGAGACACTAACAATTTAAATACAAAGAAAATTCAACTCTGTTGTGCTTAAAACTGTTAATAATAGGCACACATTTAATATGCCAATCAATAGAGCATTTCATAGGAGTACCCAGGCAATTACGCCTATAACCTCCATTCCTTCACTTTTGCTGAAAATAGATACGTTACAACATAAATTTAATTAACGTAACATTTTTTAACGTAGTCGGATACCTTAATTATTGAGGTTAATTAATATTACGTAATTGGCTATTTCTTTGGTACTGGATGGTGGTAAAGCTAATAAAAGTTTGGGGCTAGTTTCCATTATTAGAGGAGCAGTTTTGGGTTTCAAGTTACTGGGTTAGTTTGTCAGAGGTAGAGAAGGGGGGGGGAATTCCCCGTCCTTAAAGGGGTTGTTCATCTTGTCCGTCTGGATGATTGGTGGGTGAGAGCGAGTGGGATATCTTATAAGGAAGATGGTGTAAATCAAGTAAATAATTATATTTTATGTAATTTGAGAAAACTGTTTTGATGAATAATTTTTTTTTTAATTTTTAAGGTGTGGCTAGTCTTAAATTAGTAAACTATTCTATCCCTGATATAAAAAAAAAAAAAAATCATTATTTTGTGACAAAAATCGATTTAAATAGTACAAATTTGAATATTACTAATTATAAAATGACGCGATTTTATACCTTCCCATAGGCTATCTTTAAAACGATAAACCAATCAACACTCTGAGTTTTCCCAAAGCTAATTAGCCTAAAGTTCTGAAATTGTTAATTATAATAAAATAATAATTCAAAACTTCATAATTCGGTCAGTAAGGGAAGCAGAAAGAATATTTTTTTTTAGTTTAAAAATTGGAATGTCAAAAAATATTTCAGTGAATATAATTCCTTAAGATCAAAGGACCATAAAAAATGTAAACTTCACGATTTTGCATTGCTGTACATTTTTTAATTGAAATAAAATAAAATATTATTTACGACATTTAAAGAAACAAGGACTTTGAATTCGTCGTCGCTTCTCAAGAAATCTGAAATAGTCAACTCTAAAAGCTAATTATAAACTCAACGATCAATTAAAACTAATGAACACGTTTCACAGATTAAAGCTTTTCGAAACTTGTTCAGAAAATGTCTCGTTTTCTGACGGTGGATTAATCAAGTAATGCGCTTGTTAATTATTTTAATTAACTGAATGACGGGTTATTATTCTTTTTAAAAATATCTCAGATCTAATCAAAATCAATATTATGACAAATTCAGTGTGAAAAGCTGTAGTAAAAAATATACGCATTGCCAAATTTAATATATATATATATATATATATATATATATATAATTGTTTACTCTACACATATGATGTAAATCTATACTTATAATAAAGCTCAGTGTGTGTGTGTGTGTGTGTGTGTGTGTGTGTGTGTGTGTGTGTGTG
>JAPMOQ010039319.1:63672-131200 GCA_026543055.1 Argiope trifasciata
TGTGTGTGTGTGTGTGTGTGTGTGTGTGTGTGTGTGTGTGTGTGTGTTGGCGCTGTACAGGACAGACCGTTTGCCTTAGAACCACCAAATTCGGGATGTGCATAACTTGGAGATCAGAAATGTGCACTTAGAAGCGATTTTTCTAAAAGAAATTTATTTAATTAAAAAGTAAACGACATTTCGGCGTTTTTGCGCTATAACTTCCGAAAATATTACCGCATCAAAATGATTTTTATATCAAACAGAAGTTGAAAAATTATCTTTTGAATGATACTAATGTTTTTAATTAAAAATTAAATTTTATTTTTAATTAATTTTTGAAAATATTTTAACCATATTTTTTAACAATTTATTTTCCATAAATAAAATTAAAATTTAATCTACACGAGCACGTTTCGAGGAGCATGAAAAAAAAATCAATTTATGGGGATATCTTAATAAGCCAGTAACAGCCACTAAACATTGGTGATCACGTTTGCATAGGGGATATGTTCTCCTATGCGAAGTAAGAAAGAAAATATATTACAATTATTATATAAATACATTAGAATATATTTCATCTCCGTATTTCAGACCTGTCTGAGTCTGAACAGCACATTTTTGAAATTATGTCTATCCCTGTCAAAGAAATAGATCTTAAAACTCTTTAAGATAAACGGCTAATATTTGGTATGATATCTAAATTTTACAGGTAAGTTTTGAGGGAAATCCATTTACGTGAAGTTTTCCTGTCGAAGAGCTGGAGAAAGCGATAATTGCAAAATATAAAGTTCTAGATCTACAAAATCTAGTATTGATAAATAGTTTTCAAAATCAAAATTTGTTAATTAGCATTTAAAGTGAAAAACCTTTCAAAATTTGAGCAAAATTCATCAATGAATGGACTGTTTTCCGACCTGTGCATTTGCATGTTAAGTTGAGAAAACTCAACGGTTCAATTAATGAAATTTGGTACATTAACTTGTCTCTAAAAGTGCAAATGCTTCAAATTTTTATTTTAAGCGGTAGAAAAAATACGCCCAAAAGTTGTTGTTTTTTTTTTTATGTATTACAAAATGTGAAAATTATAGTGAGTGGGATTTTGAATCTCACTGCATTTTCTAACTTTGTCCAATTCTGCTTCTTCGGTTTTACCTTTCACGGTCAAAGTCCATAGAAGGGGTGGAAGGAGATAATATCTGTGAGGGGAAGTATGAAGGAAATTTCGGAAAGACCACTCCCACCAGAGTTTTTTTTTTAATCATGTGAGAATGTGATGTTGTTTTGATTTGAGGTTCTCCAAGCCTTACTTGGAATGGTTATACATTATTATAATGATAATAATATAATTTTTTAACTTTCATTATCCTTTTTTCTAGCTTTCAAAAAAAGAGTTAAAAAATTATACGATGTAAGAAAGTTTATATTTTTAACCATCTGTTTTTTTTTGTTTGTTTGTTTTTTTTAATAATGATGCGCAATACAACAGTCGCCTGATTATTCGAAACCAGTTTAACCAAATTACCAAATTTTCGCATAATTTTCTTTTTTTTCTTTTTTTTTGGGGGGGGGCTCGACGGTATTTGATAGGGGGAAAAAAACCATTGTTTTACAAAATATCGATGCTTGCATGAACCTGATATGTTGTTTGATTTGAGACTTTCAAAGCCTTACTTTGAATCAAAATACAGTTTTATAAAGATAATAGTATAATTTTTTTAAATTTTCCTTTTTTTTCTACCTTGCAAAAAAAGTTTCAGAGTTCAAAAAATTATTAGATGTAAAAAAAAAAAAATTTTTTTAAATCATCACTTTAAAAAAAAAATTAACTATGCGCAATACAACAGTAACTCGATTATTCGAAACCAGTTTAACCGAATTTTCGAATGAATTTTTTTTTCCAGACATCTCTAAAAAGTGTTTAGGCTCAACCGTAATTGATAGGGGCAAAAAACTACAGCTTTTCTAAATATCGATGCGTGCGTAACCTGATAATCACGTGATTCTTTCAATCCTGTTTTCACTGGTTAATGATTAAAATTAATTAAGACAAACAATGACTTAAGAAAATAATAACATCCTCACAAGATAACTTGAAATTTACGATAGCAGACTTCAATTATATAGGTGTATTTTTTTTTTTTTTTTCAATACAGCTAAAGCAAAAGTTTAGTATTGTTATTTTTTTATCAAAACAAGGTTTTAAAGAAGCAAGATCCAAGGCTTTTCAGAGTTTTAAAAATATGATCTAATCACGTGACTGAGTAAAGGTACAAAGAGGTAAATGCCTTAAAGAGCAAGATTTGAATGGCAAAGTTCAATGGAAATGTTAAATGCTAAAAATTCTAGTAGTGTGCTATTTATGGAATTGAAATAGATTATCTAGGTGATATGAAAATCGCAAAATTTCGTTTATACTAATAAATATACAAGTTTAAAATACAATTGATTTTTTTAGTGATATTAAAATCGTAAAATTTTACTTATTCTTGTAAACATACAGATTTAAGGTATCCGACTACGTTCGTAGGAAATATTTTGAAAAATTGGAATTTTTAAAAATTATTTAAAGCTATGATTTTTAGATGTATTGTCAATTATAATGCAAAATACCGTAAATACTATAAGCTTAATCGAAAATATAATATATTTTGAGAAACAGGGGAGTTTATGGTAAATTTTAATGAAATTTAAACAAACCGGTTAACACTGCACAAAACTGTAATTCAGAAATCCTATTTTTCTTTGTGAACAAGTTATGGAATATAATGATGAAGGAAATGAACCAAACTCTAACAAAAATATTGATATTCAATGATGTTATGAGTAAAAATATACATATATATGCATTTTCTTCCATCAATTCACAATTCAATTTTTCTGAAAACACTTATAAATGAAAAGTATTTCACCAAGAGTAAATCTTTTTGTTCATTTCATTGCCCATATTATTTAAAATACACGCTGAAATTTTTACGTAAATACCTCTATTACTTTTTGAAATGTTATGTTCACGGTGAAGAATTTTTATGAAAAGTTTTGAGAAAATTGAAGTGAAAGACAAATTTTGGTTGGAAAAAAATGTGACCCTGGGTAATAGGTCAAACCTTCCTTTTCCTAGAAAAGGTAAACTGTTTTGGGAAGAGAAAAGTTTGAACTACCAGAAATAACAATATTTAAAGAAACGCCAATGTGGTTGATAACCTGTGTTTTTAACGTAGTCGGATACCTTAAAACACAAATAGTGTAATAAAAGCAATGTAATTTGTTTATAAGACATTTTCATGTAATTCCCATTTTTTTCAAAGTAAAGAAAATGTGAAAGTTTTTATACTTCTATCACACATTTTAAGCGAACGCTTAGCTAGCATATTTTGCTAGAGTGTTATTTGTAGAAGTACATATGAATATTTTTAGGCCATTCAACAAAATTTTCTGGCCGGAAACAATTGAGTCATGTGTACATATCATGTTGCTCAAAATTTGTTTTTAATTCATCCAAAACAGTACAAGTAATTAGCTCAGATTGAACTTTTACAAACTAATAATAACTAATACTGTTTGGTACAAGATCAAAAGGAAAAAAAATTTATAAAGCCAGAATTCAAGTAATTAATTCAAATAGTATTCAAATAGATTTCAAAAAGAACACGACGAGGATCAAATCATCCCATCTTTACTTCCTCGTATACAAAGTATAGAAAAAGTATCCAAAAATTCGAACTCCAGATTTTGAATTCAGTTATTCTTCGTTCTAAAAAACGCATTTATGGAATTTTGTCTTTAGGCTTTCCGCTCATTACTCTTGAATACAATAACTCAAAAATGGCTTGAACTAGATGCGTGAAATTCGGAATAAGACTTTGCCCCAAATACTGTAAATTTCTGCCAGATTTTGAATGAAATCCATTCAGATGATGTTTCTCTATCCGACTGTCGGAGTAAAAGTGAACTCCACAATACAAAATTAAAGGAACAAGATAAGCGATGTTACTGACTTTCCATCCAGCCCTGAGGTAGTCGGAAATAAATATTGAATACCCGGACCGCTGCTACAGTAACACTGGTGAGAACTGTGGTTGAGTCCTAAGGGCCATCACTGACCACGGTACAACTCTCCCCGTAGGGAATGCTTCCCATTGTCGATGAGAGGAATCAGATCATTCATCATTTTCTAAGGGTTAGTGCACCTTTAAGTTGGCGAGATACAACCATCATGCCTCATCCGCGATTACGATGTATCCCCCGGGGTTGAAAAAACTTGACACATAAAATTTAGAGACAGATTCGTTTAGATGATGATGTTGTCTCCGTGTTTCCACGGAAAGTGGGTGCAGTAGCTATTCAGCTATTCCTGAGCACCCAGAGGGCAGAAGTCTGACTTCCAGCTCAAATGAAGGTGATACACACATTCGCTTGCACAACCTCTTTTTACAGGGGGGCATATTCATACATCTCACAGATAGAACACACAGAAGAATAACCAGGCACGACCAGGGACTCGAACCCGGGAAGCACAGATCATGGGGAAGACACGCTATCCCTATGCCAGGACGCCAGCATTCATGTAGATTTGAACATATATTGGTCTGTATTTTTTCTTGCACATAAATGTAATAATTCAAAAACCTAAGAAATTTGATTCGAAGTTATCTAAAGTGTACATTTTTATTAAATTTTAGAGAATTTATCATGTATTGGTCTGTACTGTCACATGCATGCAAAAGCAATGACTCAAAAACGCAATGGTTTAAAGAAATAAAATTTAGTACGTTATTTTTCGCTTATAATTGTAGTTGAAAGTTTAGTTTCAATCACAGAAAATGTCTCCAAAGTTAATATTCAATTATTGCTGCTTATGTATTAATTGCAAACCAAGGAATCACTATGGAAAAGAAAGAAAACCGCTGCAGATTACTCATTGTTGTTATTACTTATGGCACTTTACAGGCCCGCTGACAAGAAGCTGACGGAGATTTAAGCCTAAATTAGCGTGCTCTTGTTAGGTTACTAGTGCCAACTAAGGCCAAGAGTACGACTTAGCTACTCCATGCTTCACATTCGCTTGCACGATTCTTTTTTTACTAGGGTGCACGTTCACACACTTCACAAATATAGCAGAGAAGAACAACCGGGAGTCGGAGCCAGGAAGCCCAGATCACGGGGAAGACACACTACCCTATGCCAGGACGCTGGCACGGATTACACACTAGATTCGGTAAAGTGCTAAAGACCGATATATCTTAATTATAATTCACCAATGGCATGCAATTAACTTGACAGTCTCGCACGATAACTTTGTAAAAAAAGTTTTTTAACTTTTGTTTCACATTTTCTAGTTAAATCGTACAAAAGAGCAATAAAACTTTTAAAAATAGATATGTTTTCTACTTTTCTTAAATGGATATTTTGAAGCAATTTTTCGAAAGCTTCAGTGAAAATAAATAACATTCTGCACAAAATTCTGAGGTAATAATTTTCTTTGCAAAACCAGATATATAACATAGCTATCTTCTAAATCAGAGTTTCCCAAACTTTTTTGTGTCGTAGACCCCTTGCCATGTTTTTCCGTATTGAACAGACCCCCTACTTACCTGATATTGATTTCCTGTAAATTTTTAACTGTAGTGAAGTTTATTGTTAAAAACTTAAAGTAAAAACACATGTTAATTTATACATTTATTAATTGAATTTAAATTTATACTACTCAAAATAAAATTTCGTATCTGTTATGTAAAATCTTTGTAACATGAAATAAACATAAAATAAACTAACATAAGCAAAAAGTCAATATTTAGATTCTGACATGGCATCAGTCATCTATGGGCAAAATAAAATTATTTAAATAAGCTTACAGCTTACACAATTTTATAAACATATTCAAAAAAATTTTTACTTCATAGGTACTTTTATGAATAATGTAAATGTTTTGATATTATAAGATAGTATGATGTGAGTAAATAGGTACTATCAGTGTATGTGTTGAGATTTACTATCGTGGATCCCCATTTTCATTTCATGGACCCCCAAATTTTTTTTCCGCTGACGTAGACCCCTTGCAGGTTGTCATAGACCCCTAGAGGTCGATATAGACCACTTTGGGAATCACTGTTCTAAATGAAATAAAATCTAATGAATTAATCAAAATGCAAAAATATTATGAAGGTTTATATGTTAAAATATAGACTTTATTTAACATTTTTCAACAAAAAGAAGATATAAATGAAAAAAATATTTTGAGTACATCAAAACTTTTAGTTAAATTCCCTGAACATATTTAAAATATTTAATTAGTGGCGTAAACATTATATCAATGATTGAAAATGCATTTACAAAAGTATGATTTTGAGAAATACACGTTTAAATTTTATAATTAATTTAAAAAGTATTCTTTCCTTATAGAAATGCCTAAAATGCTCTGCCTTATAAGTTAAACCTTTTTTTTCTTCCAGTGTTGAACTTTTTTCTTTCTGCTTGCCATTTATTTTTTTATTTATATAAAAAAAATAAATGGCAATATTGAATAAATAAATGGTAAAAATAATGGCTGTGGATATTTGCAAGTGGTAATAAGTATGTTTCAACAGCAAATATATTCATAATGAAAAATCTCTAGACTTTTTTAAGTATAGCTGTAAATATTCACTTTCAATTCATTTGCCAAACATACAACTACATCAGCGGAAGAATGTTTGGCCTCTAAAGATTTAACATGCTACAGGTTCACTTAAACGACGATTCTTCTGTGGAAGCTGGTATACAAAACTGAAACCCTCCGGTTCCGAAACCGAGATCTTACCACCAGGCCACCAAAGCCCTACAGAACAGTTACAGGAGACTCCAATGGCATCGCTTGGAACTCAATTGAATTTTTTTTTCAGAACAATATTCAAAAACATATTTTTGAATATATATAAGTATACATAAAAATTACATGGAGTAATATAAAAAATATGTGTTATATAATATAGAAAATCTGTATTGCACAATATAGGAAAATTGTATTTAAAAATTGGGGAAAATATATAATATTGAACAATATAGCAAAAATCTAAAATGTTACATTGTTTAATACGGTAAAACAACATAGTTTTTTCAAATCTTACAATATTATATAATATACCAAAAGTCTCATATTTTGCATTGTTCAATATCGTAAAGCAATATTGTGCAACGTTTTTTTATATAACAAAAGTCTTACATTTTACACTGTTTCAATATTGTAAAATAATATTATACAATAAAGCTTTTTTTTCAAATTTTACAATATTTTGTGCGTTAGAGCATTAAAGCATTCGTTGTTTGTTTATTCGTTTTTGAGTCATTTTATAAAGGTATTTCTTTAACAACTTTTGAAAGCAATGCATGTATTATGACTTTATAATGTTTGCAATATTTTGACTAAGCCCAGAAGCTTTCCCAAGAAATGTTTACCTAGTTTTTTTCCTGTTGATACTTAAAAGCTTTCTGAACATTGCATAGCCATAAAATGGTCATTTTATTTGAACAAATGCTTGGACAGTGAGTCCTTGGATTAAAAAAAATGGGCCATTGCCCATACATAAAATAAACATTTTATTTGCTTGAACAGAAAGACATTGACGTTGCATTGACATTAGGCTGTAAGTTTTTAAGGTTTTGGAAATTTCTTTCAGCTGCAACTCCATAATAGTTTTGCAATTTGACAATGAAATTTTTTTGTCAACTTTCCTAATAAGCATTTTGCTGATTTTTTTTTTTTTTTTTTCAATTTTCGAAACAAAATTACACGAAATTGAAATGAAAACTACAGTTTAAACTGATACTCCCGAGAACGAGAATGTTACCAATTAATATCAATAACTTGGAAAATGGATGTCAAAAAGTTATGAAAACTACAGCATAAATCGATGTTTTAATAATCCTGATTTTTTTTACGATTTTTTCTTCTTAATTTTCGAAACGGAATTACAGTATTAGAAAACAGATGTCAAGAAGCTATGACTGTGCTTAGCAACAACATAGAAATGTTTTTTTATTACTATAATTAAGAAAAAAGTTAATAAAAGGTTAAAGACTATTTAATAGCGATTTCTGGTAATAGACAGAGACATAGGGTTAATTTTACCAAAATTATTATCCCATAATAGTTTTGCAACTCTACGATAATTTTTTTAAACTTTAATAACAAATGTTTTGTCGATTTTTTTTTGTTTTGTATTTTCGAAATGAAATTAAACGAAATCGAAATAAAAACTACGGTTAAAACCGATGCTCCAGGGAACGAGAATGTTGTCAATTAATATCAATACATTAAGAAAGCAGATGTCAAAAAGTTATGAAGCATATGAGCAACAGCATATAAATGTCATATTTTATTACTAAAATTAAGAAAAAATGAATAAAAAGTTTTGCATTTAATAGCGATTTCTAGTTATAGACTAAGACATAGGGTTAATTTTACCAAAATTCCGTAACAGTTTTTATAATTTGACGATGAAATTTTTTGTTCACTCTCCTAACAATTATTTTGCTGATTTTTTCTTTTCAATTTTCGAAACGAAATTACACGAAATCGAAATGAACTCTACAGTAAAATTTGATGCTCAAGAAAACGAGAATGTTGTCAATTAATATCTATAAATTAAGAAAATGGATGTCAAAAAGCTATGACGGAGTGTATCAACATCATACAAATGTTTTTTTATTACTAAAAGTAAGAAAAAAGTGAATAAAAAGGTAAAAACTATTTAATAGCGATTTTTGTTTATAGATTGAGACACACGTTAACTTTATAAATATAATCCCATAATAGTTTTGTAATTTTACGATGACATTTTTTTGTTAACTTTCCTAACTATTATTTTGCTAATTTTTTTTTCTCCCCAATTTTCGAAACAAAATTACTCGAAATTAAAATGAAAACTACAGTAAGAACTGATGCTCCAGAGAACGAGAATGTTGTCAATTAATATCAATAAATTAAGAAAATAAATGCCTAGATATTATGACGGAGCGTAGCAACATCATAAAAATGTTTCTTATTACTAAAATTAAGAAAAAAAAGGGAATATAAAAATAAAAACTGCATTCAATAGCGATTTCTGGTTATAAACTGAGGCATCCGGTTAACTTTACCAAGATGATACTTTTTAATTACTCTTATGTCAGTTATGTCTAAGAGTCAAAATAAAAACAGTTTTCGATAGAAAAGAATTTGCATTAAAAGATTTTTGCCCAGAAATTATCTTGATCTACAACGAAAAAATGCCATTTTTTTAAAAAGTAACCAGTCTGTTTAGTACGCAAGTAATGTTTTCCATTACATTCTACAAAGCATATTTTTATATCTGAGGATGTGAAAATGAATATTTTAGCACTCATGGCGTCTATGACTGTATTTGAGATCCCCAGTTTATGTAGGGTGTAGTTAGGATAATATTTTTACCAGAATAGAACCACACCCACTGGTTAATGAAGAAAACAATGCATGGCATTTCTTTTTTTATAGTATTTATCACGATTTATTTTCTTTCTAACACTTTTTCAATGCATTAATTTACACTTAGATAATTATGTTCAAGAAATATATTTCTTATTTTCAATACATTATAAAAGTCCTTAATTATTTTCAACTTCCTAGACTTTCCTAATGAATTATAAATGGACTCTTGGTTTCGGTTTTTATCACAAACTGGCTGGTATCCGGCGCGTTGCTGCCGAAGAAGAAATAATATTGGAAATATCGTTTGGAATTTGAGATAGTTATCTTGTTTGATTAAGAGTGATAGGAAGAATTATATTTATTTCTTGACGGCAATGAATACTTTCAACAAAATTGAATTGAAAATATATAAAGGAGAAGCATAAATAGCATTCATTCTATTTTTATTATTCTATTCTACAAAGAAATATTCATTTTTATACATTAGATTTGTGTATTCTTTTAGAACTGTAAATCTTGGTGTTCTTACTGAGTGGTAATGAAAGAAACTCTTTATTGTATCTAGTGATTTGTTTCATATTCGTTCAGAATTCTCGAGTTTAATATTAGAAAATGTGGTTAAAATATTTTCTTTTAAAACTGATTAAACATAGAAAATATATTTATACCATAAAATCCTTAATATAGTTGAAAAGACATTTTTTTCGAAAACTAAAATGGTGCAAAATTATTTGTAATCTAATATTTTCGGAAGTTACTGCAAAAAAAGAAAAAAATTTGTAAATGTTTAGTTAAAATTTCAAACTTATAGGATTGGTTCCCCTGAAACTTTCTCGCACACTCTCTGATAAAATTATTACATCAGAGAAATACTTACATTGCAATTACGTAAAATAACTACGAAATTATCAACGTTTAGCTTGAATTGAGCATCTTTAATGAATCTGTTGTGTCTCCTTGGCGATTTATTTGGCGGTTAATACATTATTAATAGATGAGGTTAGTAGATCCGAAAATATTTTTTATATAGATCATGCAATTTTACTATTCCTATAACCAACCCGTAAGTGCAAGTAATAAGTAGTCAAAGGTTTATAGTAATCGGATGAGTGGCACGGTAGAGCATAAGAGACATGCAGACAAGCATTCATTTGTATTTATAAAGATTTAAGGTCAGAAAGCGCCACTCACGAAATTCGCACGAAATCGAAATAAAAAATACAATGAGAACAAATGCTCCAGAGAAAGATGATGTTGCCAATTTATATCAAGAAATTAAGGTATCCAACTACTTTAAAAACACTGATTATCGACCACATTGGCAATTTTTTATTTCTTGTCGTTCAGACTTTTCTCATTCCCAAACAGTTTATCTTTTCTAGGGAAAGGAATTCCTGAGCTAGAATCCAGGTCAGTTTTAAACAAATCATGTTTTTCAGATGAAATTTGTCTTTAACTTCCATTTTCTTAAAACTTTAATTTTCATAAAGATTCCCCACCATTAACATTATAGCTCATAAACTAATAGATGTTTAAATAAAAATATCACCATGTGTTTTAAATGTTATCGGCAACGAAATGAACCAAAGTCTTATTATTGGTGAAATACTTTTCCATTTATAAGTATTTTATAACAATTAAGTTGCGAATTTATGGAAAAAAATGCATATGTACGTATATTTTTTAGCATAACTTCTTTGCATCTCAAAATTTTCCTTAGATTTTGGTTCATTTGATTCATCATTATATTCTACTATCCGCCTTTGGAGACCAGCTGGTTCGCCAAGAGTATTGAGTTCTAATTAAATACTTATGTGCCTTGCTCTCTTTATAATTTCACTGCCAGATATACTTAAACTTCGAAAGTCATGTAACTCATATTATTATAGAAGCCTTACGAATATTTTTTCATTGTACTATAAACTCACTGACTCGCAATAAGTTGTCATGAAATCATGTGGAAAATATCACATTTTATATTCGTTCCATAACATTACGTTTCTTTGAAAAAATCTAACAGTTATTCATCAATGCATTTTTTGTTTCAAGTTACATAAAATGTAATTATTATTATTAGTGTAATAATTTAGACCAAGTTTACAGTAGATAACAATATGCACGCCTGTTATAATGATTTACAAATTCACCATTTGGCACAAATTTGAATGTGTATCCTGTATAAATTTAAACATGTTTACCACAAACAAAATGCTGATTTACTAAAATAATGATATAGATATTGCAAACGATTATAGAAACCTTTGTCTTGTATTTATTTTTTAGAAAACATAACATTTAATATTTATCTAATTTCATCCAATCATGTGCTGAAAGTTGCATTTTTTTTTCGATTTAATTTGTAGTGATAGTTAATTTATTTTTTAATTTGAGCTTCTGTCAGTATGATGGCAACAGTTTAATAAAAGCTATTTTTTCTCCTTTGCTCGTTCATTATTTATCGTTTGTTTTAAAATTTTATTGTTTTGTCTGAAATATATTATAAAAAAATATGTTAAAAAAATTTCTTTAAAAATTCGTTAAAAATAGAATTTTAAGTTAAATGTTAAAAAATTGGTACCATTAGAAAGCTAATTTTTTTAATCTTTAACTTGATGTAAAAATCAGCTTTGTGTAATAATATTTTCGGAATTTATAGCAGAAAAACGTCCAAATTTTTAGTATTTTATGCGTAACTAATATCCCTGTTTATTTATTTTGTTTTGATGATTAATTGCCGAATAAATTTTTTTTCTATTGATCGGTTCTTGATATATTTATTTCAAATTGCAGATGTTATCAGTTACTGAATGAATCAGCGCAGTTCTGTTTTATTTCCGGTGTTAGGTTCCAAAAATTAAAATTTCTTTAAAAATTCGTTAAAAATATAAATTTAAGATAGATGTTATAATACTGGCACCATTAGAAGGCTAATTTTTTAATCTTTAACTTGATGTAAAAATCAGCTTTGTGCAATTATATTTTGGTAAGTTATAGCAGAAAAACATCGAAATTTCGCTTAATTTTTAATTAATTCAAATTCTAATTAAAAATTCGAGGAAAGGGCTCCAAGATGCACATTCTCGACCTCCAAGATATACATGTACCAAATTTGGTAGCTGTAGGTCCAATGGTCTGGCCTGTAGAGCGTCAACACACGCACACATTGAGCTTTATTATAAGTATAGGTATAGATAACTTGTGAGGAAAAAAATTATGATGGTTGCATTACAATTTTGTGTAAAGTGTTCACCGTTTTGGGTTAATTTCCCTAAAATTTACTACATATTTTCCTATTTCTCAAAATATATTATATTTTCAAACATTTTTTTTTGTATTTACAGTGTTTATAATTGACAATACATCTAAAAATAATACATAGTTTTTTAAAAATATATAATTTTTCAAAAATTTATTTCGAGCGTAGAGTATACCTTAAAAGAATAAATGTCAAATGTTATGACAGCGCCTTATGTAGTATCCAAATATTTAATTTGTTGACTGATATGGAAGTTTTGAAAATAATTTACTCTCATATTATCTTACCCAGATGTATATTTCTGATGAAAACGCAATCTTTAAATTCTATATCATTGGGAGTATCACTAAACAAAATTCCATTACTGTATTAAAAGTGAGAGAAAAATTCAGTGTAAAGTTCCATCTTTACAAACATGAAACAATTGCAATTGAATAAAAAAAGCATATAAGGATAACTTATAAACCTTTAAGAAAACATTTTTTAACAATTTAGAGCAACCATTTTCATATTAACTCAAACAAGTTTAATAAAACAAATTGCCATAAATATTTTTTCTGTTCTCATTTTGAAAAAGTAAATAATTAAGAAAAGAACAAGTGTTTGAGTTAGCGTGGATTTGTTTGCGAATATTCTTTAAAAATAATCCATCTTACAATTTTGGCGAAAAATTAGTAGAAAATATCCGATTGAGCAATTATCGCATTTCCGCAGGAGATACTTGTTCATTTCCTCGCATTTTGCGTCGCCAAGTTCAGTAATAGCATTTCTAGGAACAAAAAATGTGGCAATTAAGATATGTCTGCTTTTAATTACATTTGTAACATGAAATTTTGCTACAAAATAGATATAAAAGCGGTGTAAAATTTGTCACTGAAAAGAAATTGCAAACTGAATTCCACAGATTCTTCTTTGGTTGGAAAGTATTCATTTACTTCAAAATTTAACACATTCTCTGCCCCGGTTTAAATTTTTGTAATGCCTAAAATTTGTCTAATTTAACATTTTCTTAGCTATATCTTAATTGGAATAAACAAGGAGGCTATCTAATTAGATAGTATGTGTGGACTAATTAGATAGTAGGTATGAATCACTAGTGAGATAGGCAGCATTATGTATGCAGGAATAATCCTTATTATTTATTTCAGTTTCTATTAAAAACTTTTATTTAACTTGATTTGCTTAGTATTAAAAAAAAATGGAATTTTGCAGATTTTTCACTGGTGCAGTAGAATATTTAAATTTGGTATATCTGTGTTTTCTTAATAACAATAAAAAAATTTCACATTTAATTCGAATTTTAATTATTTGTTAATTACTAATTCAAGTTTGAGCTTATATCAGTGTCATGATAATAATAGTGTCCTTATTTAAGGCTACAGTCTTTTGAGAGCAGAGGTTTTCAAATATGTGAGTTCGATTTTTAGATTTTGAAATTATTAACAGCTGATGTATTAATTAAAGAAAAACGATAGGAATTAATTTAAATGATATTAAAGAAGGCATCAAAACTTTCTTGAAAGACGTAATTGACAATTAAAAATTTCTCATTTCTTTTGCTTTTCGAAAGATTAGTGGGGAAAAAAATCAATTGTAATATCCTAAAAAGTATCTCACATATTACCTAATAAAGATGTAATTCCCTTCCCTAAAAATGCGAACTTTGGACAAGACCGTGAACTTTACGAATTCTCGGATATTTATTATTTCAGAATCCTATGCAGGAACTCATTGTATTACGTGGTATAGCGATGAAAATCAAATACGAATTTTGAATTCTTTTCGTATGACTAATTGAAATCAAAATTTCATACATAAGTATACTTGTAGTAGTAAAACAATTCTTATTTTATTAAATTTCATTTATTTAAGTTATTAAAGTTTCGAGTTAATTATGTGTACATGCATATGAAAGTACAGATTCTTCGTAAATCTTTTCGGATTTAGTTCCAAATATGATACAAATATAAAATTTTTATGCCAAATTTTTTTGGTTTATTCGTCTACCATTAACATTTATTTTTTCCCAGACAAACAGACTGACAGATTTCTAAAGAATATATTTCGCTCAATATTTTACAGATATCAAAATAAATTCCATATAAACACCACATACCAAATTTCATGAGTCCAGCTTAAAAAGTTGTCGAATTATCGAGTTCCCAGACAGATAGGCAAATAGACCAACAAATATAATTCTAAAAAATATGTTTTTCGGATTTAGGAATGTATGAAACATGAAATAGCAACTCTGACTGGAACTATGGTTGTCCTAAAGACCACTGTACAGCTGTGTTGTACCATGGCCATTCCTATCAATGTCCCTCATTCCTCAGTTCAAACCTCTGGTGGAAAATACATCCTGTCATCAATAGAAGGTAGCCAAACCTCACCTTTTCTGTACGATTAAAAATGTTATATTTTATTTTGCAGTATTAAAATAAAAGTTGCTGCTTGAAAAGTAAAGTACAAAAGTCAGCATTCATAACTTTTTAGATTTTTTTACTCAATAAAAGTCGGTTTTATCGTTAAGAACAATATGTTTCTTTATCATAAACCTTACTTGCAACTACATTTGATTATTTAAAGTACTTTTCTTTTGAATTAAACAAAAAATGAAAGACAGACTGGCAAATCGACCAACAAATATAATTCTAATAATATGTTTTTCGGATCCATGAATGTGTGAAATTTGAAATAGCACTACTGGCAAGAACTGTGGTTGAGCCCTAATGACCATAGTACAACTGTGTTGTGCCATTGCCATTCCTGTCCCTGGCTTCGGTACATTTCTCCCGTGGGAAGTACATCCCGTCATCGATAGAAGGTAGCCAACCCTCAGCTTTTCTGTACTCATCAAGGAATGATATGATAAGAATATGATATTTTATTCAGTAGTATTGAAATAAAAGCTGCTGCTAGAGAAGTATGCATAACTCAATATTTATAACTTTTTACATTTTTTTACACAATAGAAGTCGGTTTTATCTGGTTGAAAACAAGCTGTTTCTTAATCATAAACCTTACTTGCAACTACATTTGCCGGCCTCCTGGCATAGGGCTAACGTGTCTTCCTCATTATCTGGGAGTCCCAGTTCGGGCATGGTTGTTATTCAGTGTTCTATCTGTGAGTAGTTTGAATGTGTCCCTCCCCCTGTAAGAAGAGGCTGTGCAAGCGAATGCGAAGCATGAAGTAGACAAGTCGTGCACTTGACCCTAGTTGACGCTGCTGAAAAACAAGAGGCGCTCATTTCGGCTTAAATCGCTGACAATCGGTCGGCGGGCTTGTATAGTGCCATTGGTAACAACAACTACTACGTCTGCTTCTTTAAAGTATTTTTTCTGTGATTTATATAAAAAAAAGTTGAAAAAACTACATTTTTTAAAAAAAGAAATAGACATTTAAAAGTTAAAATAATAGGAATTTTAAAATAATCAACAAGTACTTTTTAAAAAAATAGTCAGATTGATGCATCATTATTACTTGCTTCCAATCAAGCTTCTTAAAAAAATATCTAGAGTATACGTAACTCTTTCCCATTCACTGCCTTTACTTGATATAGATT
Source organism: Argiope trifasciata (assembly GCA_026543055.1). Lineage (NCBI taxonomy): Eukaryota > Metazoa > Arthropoda > Arachnida > Araneae > Araneidae > Argiope > Argiope trifasciata. Next base: position 79,898 of record JAPMOQ010039319.1, read on the forward strand.
TTTAACTTTTCTTATATTCAGTCCCTTTCACAAAGAAAGTGGAACTTCAGTTATATGATATCAAAGCAAAATGAATATTTATACATCAAATACTTTCCAGCGAATGAGTTTTAGTTTAGTTACATTAACGACCCGTTTAAATAAACACTTGGGCTATTTTGTGAAGGACCTCGTCATTTTGAACCACGGTCAGATGACGAGGACGACAAGTGAACTGGCCCTCCCTTCTCCACCCCACACCAGCGGGAGGATGTTTGGCCTGACAGAGTTAACGTGCAAGAGACCCCCTCACACGACGGTTCTTCGGTGGAATCGAGTCTCGAACCTGAAGCCCACCGGTTCCGAAGCTGAGACCTTACCACCAGGTTACCGCGACCTTCTCGAACGAATGAATCAATCCGCATAGTTCTTTCTTCATACAGTTTTTTTACTCACTAAAAGCAGGTTTTATCGGTTGAACAACAAGCAGTTAAAAACCGTAATTACAACTACAATCATAAACCGTAATTACAACTACAATCATAAACCGTAATTACAACTACATTTGATTCTTTAAAGTATTTTGCTTGCGAATTATATAAAAAATAAAAGTAAAATAAAACACATTTTAAAACTTTTTTTAAAGAAACAGACATTTATAAGTTAAAAGTAATAGGAATTTTAAAAAGTACTAAAAAATTAATCAGATTGATGCATCATTATTACTTAGATGTTTTCAACAAGCTGTTAGAAAACGTACTTAAAACTACATTTGATTCTTTAAAGTAATTTTTCTGAGATTTATATATAAAAATGAAAGTAAAAAAATACTTTAAAACTTTTTTAAAAAAAAGAAACGAACATTTAAAAGTAATAGGAATTTAAAAACAATCACCAAGTAATTTAAGAAAATATTCAGGTTGATGAATCATTATTACTTCATCTAAGTAATTTCAATCAAGGTTTTTTTTAAAAAAATTTATAATACACATAACTCTTTCACATCCACCGCCTTTGCGTGATATAGATTTTGAACTTTTCTTATATTCCATCTCTTTCACAAAGAAAATGGAACCCCAGTTACACGATGTCAAAGCAAGATAAATATTTATACGTCAAATACTTCCCAGCGAATGAATCAGCCCGCATATTTCATTCTTTATACAATTTTTTTCCGCGAACCTATATGCATTTGAGACAGGAGTTAAATATAATAGAGGTCATGCCATTTTATCACGCGACACCTGTTATTTCAGTATGCAAGTAACAGCGATATTAATCGCTTATTCTAGAGCGTGAAACCATGGAAACAGAAGGATTCTTTTTTTCCCCCTTTGCTTATTAAGAAAATCTTATTATGGGCCATAAAATATTACAATAGCTCTTATTTTTTTTAGTTCTGTTTTTCATTAAGGTTGATCTGTTTTATGGTGTTTCTCTAATATGGTGTATACAACTACGTTTCAAAGGTGAAAGCTGGAATGTTAAGGGCGAAAATTTCGTTTAGATGCAAAGATTTTTTTATAGATTTTCAGCAATATTTTATTTTTGGAATCATTTCTTTCTTAAGTTTAATTATATGGCGAAGATTTGGGGATTTTTTTCCCACTTAATATGCAATGCATAAAAAAAAATGCTCCAATCGTTAAAAAAAAAAAAAAAAAAAAAAAAAAAAAAACTCCACTCTTTCATTTTTGACTTGAAGGAGTTTGATGTTTTTAGCTAATTAATTTTAATTAAAATTTGTTTAAGATTAATTTTTTTAATGATTTTAACGTATTTTTTATTTATTCTAGTTTATTCTATAATAATGATATCTGTTTTATCTATATAATATAATAATATCTGTTATCTAATTTATCTATCTCTGTTTTCTAATTTATTCTTTAATAATAATATCTAAATTTATTCTATTTCTTTTAATATATTCTTTATCTATTCTTAATTTAAAAACAGTTTGATAAGTTTAGCGGCGCAAAGATAAAAATTTGAAGGATAAGTTTAAAACAAATACCTTATGTGAAAAAAAAATTGTAAGAAACTGATAAACACAGTTTTTTTTTAAATTTTTTTTTTTTTTTTTTTTGTTGATAAAAAAAATAACGATTTCGTTCATAGTCAAAAGAACATCATTAAATATTCCTTATATTTCAGTATTTTGGAGGCAAAATTTAAATATGCGTCATATGTGAGAGAGTAAAAACGCATTTAATATTTGCATTTAATGGCGTCAAAAACAATCTTTTAAACAACTTATTTTTAGTGCAGAGGTTAATGTTATATAAAATTTCTTTTGAAGGCAATAGAAAAAAAAATTCCATCAGTTAAAACTTTATTTTTTAATTAAAATCAGAAAATCTCTTGCATCAAAATTTGTTATTTCTTTTTAGATTTTTGAAAATTATAGATTGTTCCGAGACGAATTTTAAAAACAGATGAAATTTAATTTTTTTCAGCAAATTATTTGATATTTTAATAATATCAAAAATTAATTTAGACTTTGTGAATGTCAATCAGATATGTGTTTTCAATATTTTATATAAAGGTAGCCATTTATATTATTGTATTTCTATTTACACCTGTCGTAAATATAAAAACATCCAGCTTTGAATTAATTACGTAATAGACTAGCCGCCTTTGGCGACCAGCTCTTTCGCCATGAGTAATGCGTTCTAAAATTTTCAGTTAAATACTTACTTACTTCGCTCTACTTATAACTTATTAGTAAAATATATTTAAATTTCAAATTCTGATGGTCACGTAACTCGTATTACTATAGAAGCCTTAAGATTATTTTTTCATTGTATTATATGTCGCTATGATTTGCTATCAGCTGTTGTGGAATTATGTGGAAAATATCACATTTTATATTTATTCCATAGCATTACGCTACCATTTTAGCATGTGCTGAGCATAACACTTTCCTCGGTTTAATTGTTGGAAAATATAGTTATAGTTATTTTTTTTTAATTCATTAGCAATAGGAACTTAATTTATAGGTTAAAACATTGCTACCAATGAAAAAAACCATGATTAAGAGAATTTTAAAAACAGTTTTGTATAATATTTTCAGAAAATCGCAGAAGAATTCCAAATGTTAAGTTTAATTTTAAAATAATTAAAGTTAAAAAAACCTTTACCAAGGGTACTTTTTCATCTTCTAAAGTAAACATTTAAATACCGAAGCATTTCACCGAAGATAAGCTTTAAGAGTTAATAATAAAAGTAAACGTATAGGCTTCTCATCATTGTAGTATTTTCGTAATTTCATTTTATGGCTGCCTAAATCTCCTTCTTTAAATAGAAAAAAAAAAGAAAGATAGACACAACAAGTGAAAATCTCTTTTAATTAAAGTGTGTTTCATGAAATAGTTTAATGGTTCATCCAATAGATTTAAATTATAAATCTCAAAAAATACTGCCTTTGACGTAGCAAGACATGAGTATGACGAAGTTTTAGATAAAATATGCCTCTTAAAAAATCAATAAAAAGGTTGATATCATAAAAGAGAAACACATCTGAAAGAGGAAAAAAATAATAATAATAAATTGTGACCTTATTATCATCATTATTATGGAAATCCTTTTGTGTGTCATTTACTGCGTCCATCTGAAAAACGTGACTGAAATACTGGCATGCTGATATCGTTGAAACTGACGAGTATTCAGAATTTTCCCATCCAATCAATAAAAACAGATAACTGCATATTTTTACCGTCACTGAGTTCTCCATAATCAGTACCCTGCATTATCTTTTAGCACCTACACTTAAATAATGTGGCTATCTCCCCAGCAGTCGATCGAAACGTTTACACGATAGGAATTCAACTGATGATAATAAAAATGATTGCAAACATTTATTTTATGGAATATCTAAGTTGTTTGATTTGATTTTTTTTTCGTGAGCAAAACAATGGATTATTCAAGATTTGTGCCACTCATAGTGACACACGGCTGTGACCAATTGGAAGCTGATCTATGACATTAGACAGACGTGTCCATTTAATGAAAGGGAGAGAAGTTGGAAAAAGAAAACGATTCTAATAAATATTAAATTGTAATTGGAGGGAATTCCAGCATACATGCCATGAAGTGATTTCTAAATTTTTTTTTATTAGAATTTTCGATAAACATGATTCTTATGAAGTGTTTCATTACATTACTTATTAGTTGCCAACCTAAACAAATAGTAAGAGGTTGTGAAGAAATATTCCAATAGTTGGGGAAATTAAATTAACGGGGAAAGCATTTCGTTAATGTTTAATTAAAATAAGTAAGTTGATTTTGCTAAATGTTTTAATTTATTTATTTTGTCTGAGTTTTGTAAAACAGTTTTAAATTTTTTACTTAATATATTTTAATAAATCAATAACTCCAAAATTGTGCGAGAGAGCACGTTACTTTTGAAAATTATAAGTAAAAGATATCTGCGATATAAGCAGCCAGTTGTTTATTTGTTAGTGCTGGTGCATGTTGTTTTCTTTATTGTTAACTAGACGCCTTTGGCGACCAGCTGGTTCGCCAAGAGTAATCGGGTCTAAAATTTTCAATTAAATACTTATGTGCCTTGCTCTCTTTATAATTTCTCTGCCAGATATACTTAAACTTCGAAAGTCACGTAACACTGATTTACTAAATTAATGATATAGATGTTGCAAACGATCATAGAAACCTTTGTCTTGTATTTCTTTTTTAGAAAACATAACATTTAATATTTATTTAATTTCATCCAATGACGTGGTGAATGTTACATTTTTTTTCGATTTAATTTGCAATCATAGTTAATTTGTTTTTTAATTTGAACTTCTGTCAGTATGATGGCAACAGTGTAATAAAAGCTATTTTTCCCTTTGCTCGTTCATTATTTATTTTAGAAAATGTCACATATTATATTTCTCTTATTTTATACAGTCACGTGCTAAAAGTTGCATTTCTTTAGATTTAATTTGCAATGATAGTTGTTTTTTTTAGTTTGAACTTCCGTCAATAGGATGGCAACACGCTGATAAAACCTAATTTTTCCCCCTTGACGTGCTCGTGCAGATTAAATTTTATTGTTTTGTCCGAAATATATTGTTGAAAAACATAATTAAAATATTTCTTTAAAAATTCGTTAAAAATAGAAGCTTAAGTTATGCATTAAAACACTGATACCATTAGAAAGCTAATTTTTTTATCTTTAAATTGATGTAAAAATCATGTTTGTGCGATAATATTTTCGGAAGTCATAGCGGAAAATCGTCGAAATTTCGCTTAAATTTTAATTAATTCAAATTCTAATTAAAAATTCGAAAAAAGGACTCCGAAGTGCACATTCCGGACCTCCAAGGTATACATGTACCATATTTGGTAGCTGTAGGTCCTACGGTCTGGTCTGTAGAGCGCCAACACACACACACACACACACACACACACACACACACACACACACACATTGTGCTTTATTATAAGTATAGATTGACAAATACTTTTATTTTTATTTTAATGTAACATTTGATATTGTGACGTTTCCCCTTTTCCCTCACATAGTAATAGGTGTTCAATCCAGATATAACGTCACCCATTTCCCAGACATAGTTAAGTGCCTTAATAGTGGACCACCAGATGTGGATCCTTTTTAATTATAAAGTCATTCTGTATGGTCATTTTTTGTATCAAGGTGAAAAATCACACATGTGTGTCTCGTCCTTTAAAATAAATCCAACATGTCTTCAAGATAGAAGATCTTCAAGATAGAAGATCTTCAAGATAGAAGATCTTCAAAATATCAAGATATTAAACTTTTTTGTCTTATAAAAGGACTCCTCAAATCTTCAAGAAACGACCAACCACCAGCAACCGTTGTCATTAAGTGTTGGATTCAGAAGAACTTCAGCCAATGTTAGCTATGAATTGATTGTAATTAACATGTGTTATGGAAGGGTCAGCTGCAAAGATGAATCCATTCAAACGATCGACTGGAGACCACTGAGAGAGCATTGCTGAGCAGCTATTGGGTGATAGAGCACTCAGGTTCACCAATGAGGAAAATGGAGGCGGAGATCTGATAGAAATAAAATGATGGTACTTTTGTTTGGATAGAGAGAAGAGCAGTGAGAGGCGTCGAATAAGAAATTCGAAGAAACGGTGGTGTCAGAAGATGTTATTCCTGATTCTGAGAGAAGTTCAATGCAATTCGCATTTCTTTGTTTTGAGTTTAGTTTAGTTATATTAAAGTCCCGTTTTGAAGCAACACTATTGCCATTTTGGGATGGATCTGGTCAGTTTGAACTACGGTGAGATGACGAGGACGACACCTGAACTGGCTCCCTCGTATCCACACGACACCAGTGGGAGGACGCTTGACCAGACAGATTTAACGTGCAAAAGACCCCCTCGCACGACGGATCTTCGGAGGAATCGAGTCTCGAACCTGAAACCTTCGGGTTCCAAAGCCCTATTCTCAACTTATTTCAACACACAACCAACCAAATGATTTAACTTTGTTGACCACACAATGATCTTAAATCAAGATAAAATATTTAAATGTATTACTCATAACTTGGAAATACATTAAATTATCATTTCGGATGAAACTTTCGAAAGACTTCCTGAAACTTCCCATGACATCATAACGCAATTAAAAATCTGAGTGATAGGTAATCTATTTCAAATTGCATATGTCTCTTGAGGTAATTCAATTTCACTTATTTATTCCTTATATAAACTGCTCTTACAAAACACAGATCGTTTTCTCTTAGTTTACAACACTGAAATAAAATAATGCGGATGAATATTTGATGAATAACAATGAAAAAGATTGTAGAAAATTATGTAAAAAATTTTTTTGAAGAATTTTCAAATTCAAAACAAAAATTTACATGTTACGAACCTGTAATTTTGCTTTCCCGCACTAATAATATCGTCATAAAGTTGACTGGTTTATAGTAATCTGTATTGAACTGTGCCTGGGCGTCGCTTCAATGATCTCAGAGCTTGGCGACAAACTTGGCAACCATTTGGTGACTTTGGCTACAAAATGGATAATACCCGAAACATCGAAAATTTTCCCAATCCGTCCATTAGGAGCCGATATACATCCAGAATGCTCCTGATTGAGCCAGAAGGTTTTAGCCTTGCCTCCCGCTGCTATATAAGATCAGCCATCTGAAACTGGAGCTGTCTGATGTCTGTGGTCGACCGAATAGACCTGAATTGAAAGGTCTTGGCTAGGAGTCCAGAATGGAGGAGCCGCTGGAAAAATACCGAAGCTACGAAGGAGTGATAAATTGCTGTGTGTCGTATTCTGACGAAGCATGTGTCGTGTACTGTAGTCGTTGTCGGGAACGGAGCAGTCCTGAACTGAGTAGTCCCGTTGTGCAAAGTAGTGAGTCGGCAGCGAAGGCAAGAAGAGACAGAGGAATAGTTTCAGCCTGCTACGGAGAGACCTACTTGAGCGTAGAAAAGAATCCCAGAAAGATTCCCTCTCCTGCTGAATATTGTCTGACAACTTTGTGTGCTGTGGACTTTGTCATTTCGGTATTTCTGCCTGTGGATTATTATTGCTATTGTGGACTACTGTCTGTTGTAGAGTGCTGCTGTGTGCTGCCCTGTGTGTTCGTCTCGGCTGTATATAGTTATCTCCTGTACACAGCTGCTGTGCTGTAAATATTTGTCGACTTTGTGCTGTCCTGTCTTTGTCCTGTAAATAAACGTCGTCTATGCTGTGTCTGCTACTAAAGGACTAGATCATTGTGTGTGCTCATCTTTTCACGCCATATACTCCACTATGCAGGTAAACGAAACAAACTGATTAGGATAGAAAGAAGGATAGGAAATCCGTAACATAACATTGATCAGTAGCTACCTAAAATTGACCCGCCCCAAAAATCATTCATGGGGGCAATTAGCCAACCTCTAAAATGCATCTTTGTCCAATTTCATAGCTATAGTCCAACAGTCAGCTCTATCTGACAGGTATACAACAAGGTATATGTATCGGCCGATAAATATCCGCTCATTTTTTTTTTTTTTATAATTACAGATTTTGCGATCACTTAAAACCTTTCCGGTCGGAAAATTGTCATGACTACAAATTTTTTTATAAAACAATGAATGTAAGGAAATAGCTTCTGAAACTGCATTGCAAATGTTTTCTCTTAGAATTTACCCCACTCAACATAATATTAATATGAAGATCTCCTTCTTCATTTTTTATTCATAATTATCAGTAGAGTTAGCCCCATCTTTTATTTAGAGACTTAACATAAAGCTCCAAACATTAAATATCTTTAAAATTCATTTCTTATAAGATCCTAATCTCTCTTGTCAAGCTTTTGAACAAAGGCAGATAGTTAAATATCAGCCCTGAGTGTTGCCTAAGAGACTTTAGTCTCTTTCTAGTAATCCGTTCATAGGTTTTTTTTTTTTTTTTAAGGAAATAATAGTTCTGACTTCTTTCGATTTTAGCTTTTAAATAATACTTTTATCTTACTGAAAGATGTTATTTGTATTCAGATTAATACTCCGGCCTTTCGGATTATTTTCATACTTCACAGCTAAGTTTCATTTTTTAAAAGAAATACTTCATAAAATAAATTCAGACAATATCATAGATAGTATAACAGAGTAAGCAGATTTGCATTTGATTTAAAATTTCAATTGGATGTGGATTCAATTGTAAATTCGGATTAATTTATAATTCCGCAGGAAAACAAACACGTATGGATACACCAGGATTAAAAATGCAAATGCATTTTTTAGCTTAAAATAAGTGCATTCAATATAATTAAACGTTCAATTTTTGATTTTCAAAGAATTATTGATCATTATTTTTAGATACTTTCAAAGAAAAGAAACTATTATTTTACTATGCATTTCCAATGCATAATAACGAATACATATGAATAGTTTAATAATTACACTTCATGATTCATTAATATGAAGTGTAATTATTAAAATTTTCATTAATGATGTTACATTAGAAGTTACGAAGAAGTTTCATTAGAAGTTACATTAATGATGTATTCTTTTTCATGCCATTGCTCTTCTGTTATTGGAATCGATGAAACATTTCCGTTCTTTAATAAACAATTTTTTTTCGATATGTTATCTTTTTTGTGCGTGTTGTTTTAAGAGGAAGAATGTTGATTGTAATATTTTGAAATTGATAAGCTTCTGATATTGATAAATGATAAATATGCACAGCCTGTTCTTTCAACAATAGAAACAACAAACAAATAAAAAATAAGTTTTTAGATTGTGCCAGCACTATATTCTATTGCAATGAATAAAAATTTATTTACATACAGTTCTATATTTTTTTATTACAAAGAAAATGATTGGTATGAGCAAATTTTTAATGAATAAAAATTTTGATGGACATGCAGTAATATTTCATTAGTTTTCATCTAATAAAATTTGTATTAAATTTGGCTTTTATTCTATATATAAACTCTTCTTTCAAAATCGATATTTCGGTATAAATTAACACACACACACACATATATATATATCATGGAGTTAGAGGTTAGAGTCTTAGTTTTTGAACAAAAGGGCAACAGATTGCAGACACTAATCTTCCAAATGTCAACAATGCATGCCGGGCTTATAAGATGTAAAATATTATTGCAATTAATAATATTTGTCATCATTCAATAATTTTCCAATAAGTCAGAAAATATCTTGGACATGAGTTTGAGGTACCTAAAAACCACCGAGATAGAGAATTTCTTCGCTATTGTTTATTTCCCCCTCAGAAATTTGAAACATAACTTCTCTGACTTCCCTAGAAGCATACTAATATTGTATAACATTGATCTTTATTGGCAATATTGTTTAATATAGTGGAATATTGCTTAATATCAAATAATATCCCACAATATTGTGCAACAGGCTGTGCTACCTGGGTTATGTACAAACTTCGTCACCAGACAACTATTTGCGGTTACGAGGTCTTTCCCAAAACTGATTTAACTAACCAATTTAGAAGGACAACTAATCACCCAACATATTAATAGTATCAATTTTGTCATATCAATCAACTTTGATTAACTCTATAATATTACAATAAAAGAAACTGCTGTTTAAAATTTTTACAATGAACAAAGATCATACTAATTAGCTAGGCAATGCACTGAAATTAAACTCGCTGGGTTGTGCAAGATAGTATGGATAGTATGCCTTTGGATAGTATGGATGGTTTGCCTTTGGATAGTATGGATAGTATGCCTTTGGATATATGGATAGTATGCCTTTGAATAGTATGGATAGTATGCTTTTGAATAGTATGGATTATATGCCTTTGAATAGTTTGGATAGTATGGGTAGTATACCTTTGAATAGTATGGATAGTATGTCTTTGAATAGTATGGATAGTATAGATAGTATGCCTTTGGATAGTATGCCTTTGGATATATGGATAGTATGCCTTTGAATAGTATGGATAGTATGCTTTTTGATAGTATGGATAGTATGCTTTTGGATAGTGTGGATAGTATGCCTTTGGATAGTATGGATAGTATGACTTTGGATAGTAATAATAATATGCCTTTGAATAGTATGGATAGTATGCCTTTGGATAGTATAGATAGTATGCCTTTGGATAGTATGGATAGTATGCCTTTGGATATATGGATAGTATGCCTTTGAATAGTATGGCTAGTATGCTTTTGGATAGTATGGCTAGTATGCTTTTGGATAGTATGGATAGTATGCCTTTGGATAGTATGGATAGTATGACTTTGGATAGTATGGATAGTATGCCTTTGAATAGTATGGATAGTGTGCCTTTATGCCTTTGAATGGTATGGATCTTAGTGTACTCATTTGGGAGGTGGAAGTGATCATCCTTGAAGATATGTCTCTTGTCGCAGCTGATGAAAGCCAAATTCCTTCTTAAAAAGAACTGGGGATTTTCGAGATGTGAAACAAAAGGTTTTGAAGAGACCTATTGAGCTTGGATTTGTATTTTGAGAGAAAAAGAAGGTAGAAGACTTATTATTACATCATCGGGATTTTACTTGAACTTTGCTGTCGTGCCAATGTATTTGTTTTGTGTCGATTAAAAATAATTATCTAGTTATGAACTCCGTGTTAGGTATTATACAAAAGTTAGATGTACATAATGTAAACATAATCATTTGCTCTAGAAATTAGCTATGAGTACTTATGGAGTTCTTAAATTGATTCCAGTACTTTAGAGCGAGATCATAAAGGAACGAAATCGATTCAGTAGCTGAAGTTGGGGTCTCTATTAAAATTTTATTCGCCATTTTCTCTCAAAAACAGTGAAACGTTTATTTTATCAATATGTTGCCATCAGATTGACAAAAATTTAAACTAAAAATAAATAAACTACTATTACAAATTAAACATATAAAAATGTAATTTTTAGAACGTGTCTGTATGAAATAAAATAAATATGAAATATCTTTTTTTCTGAAAAGTAAAGAAAAGTTTTTTCGACTTTTACAATATTATTAATTAAATAAATCAACTTTATTAAAAAAATATGGCTTAATATATACATTTTCGATTCAAGGCCAACAGCAAATTCGTAAAACTTTAATAATACAAATACATCTATACACAGGGGCTAAATGAAGTAAATAATTACATAATGTGTAAAACATGAATCTATAAATGCTTTAATAAAAGAATGTTTAGCTTTTATCTAGAAACTTTGCTCTGAAACATTCCTTGAAATATTACATAAATTATTGACATTACTCTGTAATACACATAACGATTCTCTTTTCAGTATTTTTATTTAAACAAAAAATGTTTGGTTTCAGCAGAATTGTTTTAAAAAAAAATATCAATCTGTAGTTTAATCAGTTCTCTTTAATTTAAATTTGAAATTTTACAGGAGCTGATAGATAATTAGAGAGATACATAGGGCATTACGAGCTTAAGGCATTTATAACTGCATGAGTGAATTATAGGACAGTCAAAATTTAAACCTTAAAAATATTTTGATGAACTAGATATTAAATACAAGTTACAGACAGTATTTAATTGACAATGGCATTACATAAAATATTTAACTGACTAATTTTAAGACTTGTAACACTGGCAAACCGACTGGATGCCAAAAAGGGTAAAATGATAAAGTAAACAAAATGGTTAAAAGATTAACCAGGGCAAACTATTTTTGAGGATTTTTTAACCTTCCAGCGGGCTTGCGTATGTGAGAAATACACTAGAGATGAATTTCGTTTTATATCTTCAGATCGGATGGCACAGGGAACGCCTGTACTCGGCTATTTGTCCCCCTTCCTTTGACCTACTTTCAGTTGGCGTCCTAAGTTTGTGGCGTGAATAGGTCTCGGCCGATCATATATTTGTATTTTAGAGATATGCGCGACCGTTCATCTCAGTTTTTGTCACATCTGATTTTGTATGATTTTACAAATAAATATATGTTGTTTTAAACTGGCGACAGTTGGTAAATGCACTTACAAAAAAAATGCTGAATAAAAGCACAAAAGTCTCTAAAAAGTGAGCTGAAATGAAAGGTGCTAAAGAGAAAAGTCAAACTAAGCATTGAATTGGAAGATTCGACGTCAGGGAAAAACCCTGCCAAAAAGAAAAGCGGAGTGGAATCACGAGGTTCAGTTGTGAGATTTGTCAGAAATTTATCTGTTTGAAGTACACTAAACACATTTTCACAAATTGCAAGGCTGCAATTGAATAACAATGAAACTATTTTCTTCCTTTTCATATTTATCTTTCAATTTCTTTTTTCCTTTTTATACACAAATTCTGTATTATTTTTTGCGCTTCTATATTTTATATGCAAATTGTTCTGTCAAAATATCGACCATTTCATTTATATTATTTTTAAATCAATTCAGTTAAGCTGTGGTCATTTCATATTGTTATCGCAATCTATGTTTATGTTGCTTCTGCTTCTTTTTAAATAAAAAATGTTTAAAGTGATTGTAGCTATTTACAATATAGTTTTAACAGTTACGCTATTGAAAATTTACAATTTATTATAGCGTATGTGGGAAATACGCTCGGCCTTTCATGTTGGTATGACGGCCGTGCCCGCTGAAAGGTTAAGAGTTGTAAGATTAGCAAACCGACTAGAAGCCAAAAAATGGTTGAATATTAAAGTAAATAAAACGATTAAAAGATTAATCAGGGCAAACTATTTTTGGGTTTTTTAACGTAAAAGCACTAGTTTTTGCATTAAAATAATACACACAGAATAAACCAATCTAAAATAATTAAATAATAATAATAATACTCTTTGAAATGTTCATTCTTATAAAGCATGCTTATGATAAAGCACAAACCTCGCCACTGCGATAAAAAGAAAGGAAAAAAATCTCTCTCTTTTGACATTCTCCACTAAGTGTCTGTTTTATAACGACATCAAACAGAAGCACCACGAAAAAGAAGAAGCCGGGAAATAAAAAAGCCACCCTCCTCTTAACTCCGTTTAAGCAGAAAGTTTTTCCTTGGCTCTTCAACTGTGCCGGCACGATGCGATGCGAGACAGCCAATTTCGTAAGAATGTTTCAGGGTCGTTTGAATTTCGGTAATTAGTGCTCTTTTTCGCAGTGGGATGTCTATCGCGAGAGGTTTGACTTGAGGCATTTTGATTCTTATTTTTTTATGCCTGAGAGTAAGCGTGTTGATAGAGTATTTCCTGCTGAAGATGTGGATGCAATGCCACAATCCAAAGGTAGCATTCTTTTTCTGTAAGATTTTCTATGCAGTAAAAGCTAACAATGTTCGTTAAGAGAAGGATTATTTTCTTTGAATTTCATGCAAATAGCCTGCATTTTAAAGATTTATATGTGCTTAATATTTTTTTTTATTTCCTGTACTGCTCAGAGACCGGCCTTCTCTATGAAGGGTTCCGGATGCAAGAAACCATTTAGGGCCCTAAATTGTTTGCAAAGCAAAAAAAAAAAAAAAAAAAAAAAAAAAACCACCGGAATTTGCATATTTATTTGATGATGCGTGATTTTGTTTTTGCTATTAATTATTCCTGGAAAATGACAATTTTTTCCCCATTTCTTTTTCGATACTTAGTGCAGCAAGAGCGTTTGAGCATTACGCCCATATGCTTGACCGAAGAGAATCCTTTATTTAATTTTAACTTGCTGAAAGAGGGTTCAGCATTTATAGTATTTTGTAACTAGTAATGTAAAGAATAATGAAAACAAATATTAGATTATATATAGATAAAAGTAGATAGCTGATGATTTACAAGTCCATTTGAAATGCCTCGTCTTTTGGTCCACTGGACAAGCCCCTCTGTCTTAACGTATTTGAAGGGGATTTTATTATTCATAAATGAACATTTCCCTTCTTTTTATAGATATCACTGTGATCCTTGCCTGATAAAGGCGCCAGTTGATGCTCAGCTAGCCACATGGAAACAAGCTTGTGGACTTTTAGTATGTGTAACATTATATGTGTACAGAGCACTGTTTTAATTCTTAATCACGGTTGGGCCCCTTCAGCCTCGGGGCCCAGGTGTATAGCACCCACCAGATGGCCGGCCCTGTATATACCACCATCAGAAGGTAGCATTATGTCATTTTTTTTCTGTACCATTTTCTATGCAATAGAAGTTAACTGTGTTTGTTAGTAGAAGGACTTTTTTTTTTTTTTTTGAATTTCATGCAAATAGTCTGTAATTTAAAGATTTGTATGTGCTTAGTACATTTTTTTTTACTTCCTCGTCTACTAAGTATCGAAAAAATGAGTAATATTGTCGTCAAAAAATTCCCCCTCAACTTTTTGATGAATTGCCATTCAGTTTATTTTTTCAATATTGTACCTTTTTTCATGCTATGATCTAAAGAAAATAAATAAATGAAGTATAAAAACCAAGCAGAACCAAATATTAAGTAAAACCTTCTTATCGCGAGTTTGACTTAAGGCATTTTGATATTTTTTTAATACCTAGATACCTGGGAATAAGCGTGTTAATAGAGTATTTCCTGCTCACGTTGTGGATGATATATACCAAGATCCGGCCTTCTCTATGAAGGGGTCCGGATGCAAGAAACTATTTGGTGCCCTAAATTGTTAGCAAAGCAAATAAAAAAAACCCACCGAAATGTGCATATTTATTTAATGATTTGTGATTTTATTTTTGCTATTCATTACTCCAGGAAAATGACAATTTTTCCGATTTCTTTTTAGATAGTATAGCAAGAACATTTAAACATTATGCCCATATGCTTGACCGAAGAGAATAGTTTATTTCATTTTAATTTGCTGAAAGAAGATTCAGCATTTATTATATTTAGTAACTGGCTATCTAAAGAATTGTAAAAAAAATATTACATCAGACATAGGCAAAAGTAGATGATTTACAAGTCTATTTGAACCCAGCCTCAACTCCGACTTCTGAGAGCCGGACACGCCACTCTGTCTTAAAATGCTTGTCGGACATTTCCTAATTCACAAATGAGCATTTCTCGCCTCTTTATAGACACCACTGCGATCTTTGCCCAATAAAGGCGTCAGTCGATGCTCAGCCAGCCGCATGGAAACAAACTGGTAGACTTTTAGTATGTGCAACATTATTATTGTTCAGAGCACTGTTAAAATTCTTAATCCCGATGGGGCCGGGATGCATAGCACCCACCGCACCCCCCAGATGGCCGGTCCTACTCCTACTAAGTATCGAAAGAATGAGTATTATTGTCGTCAAAAAAATTCCACCTCAACTTTTTGATGAATCTCCATTCAATTTATTTTTTTTATCAAAATTGTACCTATTTTCATGCTAAGATATAAAGAAAATAAGCAAATAACGTATAAAAACCAAATATATCTGAGAAAAATTATTAAAATAAATCGTTAGTTTGATGATTTGTTAAAAATGTGTTGAAGTTAAATTGAACAGTAATTAATACTGCCGTCGTTCTGGCTTAGGGGGGGGGGCGTGTCTTCCCCGTGATCTGGGCGTCCCGGGTTTGGGCATGGTTTCTCTTCTGTGTTCTATCTGTGAGTTATATAAATGTGCCCCCCTGTTAAAAAAAAGGATTGTGCAAGTGAAGCGTGATGTAGTCAAGTCGTACTCTTGGCCCTAGTTGGCGCTACTGAACAAACAAGAGACGCTCATATCGGCTTAAATCGATGGCATCTTTCTGTCAGCGGGCTTGTAAAGTGCCTTAAGTAACAATAACAGTAATTATTAAAAGATCCTTACAATGCATTGCATGGAGTCATAAAAAATCCTGAAAGCCCAATGACTTGCTCCCAAAAATCCACAGCTAGATAGATAGCAAACAGTTATTGAATATTTAGGGACTAATAGGAAATATTTATCCCTGTTTGTTAAGCAGGTTCAATTTATAAATCCTTTTTTACTTGTCTAGAATTAAGTTATTTGAATACATTAAAAGAAGATATTACTCAAAAACTTACTGGCTCCCTTTGCTTACACATTGTAATCGTTTTTAGAAAAATGATCTATAATGAAAAACGATCAATAAAAATTATGCAATCAAACAGATGCTTATGACAAACAGACTTTTTCAAAGAAACATTATGCTGCTAAATTATATTCCTGATATTAATATAATGTTGTTTACTAACATTGAAGGCAAAGAATAAACATTTTAGCAGACTGACAATTAGAATCTTAATATGTGTTGACAAATCATAAATGTTCGGGGCTGGGTCGGTCTAATGCCACTTGGTCATACCAAGCCAAATGAGAAGTAGCTCTTTCGTATTAAGGCAGAGGTGTGCGCCTTTCGTTGTTAACGGGCACCGTTCAGATGAAAGGACGACTTTGCTCGAACAGCACGACACAACCCTTTTTAGGGGCGGTCGAATTCATTCATACACTCCTTTATCCATCCATGAGTTAGAATTGAGATCCAAATCAGAGATCGACCCATCCCTGATTCAGTATCTCCAGAGGTATCATTTGTTATGGGACCTATTGAACGTGCCCCAACTGTTATGAGCCAACACGGCTGTCTTTGGCCGAGACTAGGACAGAACTCGCTACCTTTTAGTTACGAGACTGACGCTCGACCAACTAGCCTATCGTGGCCCCCACCATAAATGCTATAAATAAAAAGTGTTATATATCTAATCATCCACATTTTTTAATTACTATTTCGTAGCAATTTCTAAATTTACAGATTCTTAAACAAATACAATATATTAGATATTTCAATCGAATTTAAAACATAAATAAGCAAGTAAGTTTTAAAAAGCAAATATTTTTAATTGAAAAATTATTATTATTATTAATTAAAAGTTACACTTTGAAAGCTGTCATCAATTAAGTAGATTACTGAGAACTTTCTTTGGGAATTCATAATGGAAAATCTGTTGCTTTTGTGTCGGAATAATAAATTTTCAAAGATAATAAATTAAGAAGAAGAATTAGAAAAAAAAATGTATGTAAATTAAATTAGTTCAATTTCATAAAATTCTGTAATTCAATTTTTTCTAATTATTTGACTAATTAAAATTCAATAAAATCATTTTTTTATTTTAAAAGGGGTGAAAGGGAGTTATGTTGCATAATGGGCTGACATTGCATATAATTTAATTAAATTAAATTAAAAATATAATTAAAATTTTGGAAAAAGATTCTGCTTGGACCTCTACTATCCATGAAGTAATTGAGTGCCAAATTTGTAGCTCTAAGTCAATCGTTCCTTTTTGTAAAACATTTTTTGAGTATGTTATAAACAGGAAATATATGTAATGTAGAGATTATATGAATCATTACAAATAGTATGAAAGTCTAAAGGCCGTATCACACGTCAAAATATTGTTTGCACTTTTCGTCAGCAAACGACAACGAAAGTGACGTCACTTATGTGATGTCACCTCAAAGTATCACATAATTGGTTGAATTTTCGTTTGCGGACAATATTTCCGTCACTATCGTCGACATTTTCAAGCTGGTTAGAAACTGCTGGAGGAAAGTGCTGACGATATTTTGCCGTGTAATAAGGTCTTGTGACCGAAAGGGCGCCAAAATTTTAATTATGTTAAGGTAGACTATTAAAATCAGTAAATCATGCCAATTTAGTTAAAAATACATTTCATGGCATTAAAGGGCATGATTTACATTAGGAAAAAACTATGTAATACAATAACATTTAACATAAATTGCATTAAAATAATACTCGGGGACTACATCATGCTTTACGCTCGCTTCCAAGACATGGACTGATTGTTCACGGCAACGGCCGCTAAAGGGTCGAGGAAAACAGTTACGGTTACAGCCTTAAGAATATCAATGTAATGATAAAAGTTAATTTTAAACTTGTTCAAGCATTTATTTATACTTGAGATGAACAATGCAAATAAAAATAATAAGTATACATGCACGGACTTACATATCTATAGCTTTCAAAGCGATCTGAGAGGCTTAAAAATTTGGAATTAATATTAACGTGATATATTTCGCATTTCTGGAAGAGCTTGTAATAAAAACTGATGATTGTATTGAATTTAAGATATTCGACTGCGTTAAAAATACTGGTATTCGACCACATTGGCGATTTTATAAAAATTCTTATTTCTTTCTTATATGTTTTATCTTCCCAAAACAGTTTATATTTTCTAAGATATTTTCTGAGAAAAGGAAGGCATGGCCTATCATCCAGGGTCACAGATTTTTCAGCTAAAATTTGTCTTCAATTTTCTCAAAACTTTAGTTTTCATTAAAATTCTCCACCATTAACGTGATATCTCAGAAACTAATTGAGATATTCCCGTAAAAATTTCAGCGCATGTTTTAAATAATATGGGCAATGAAATGAACCAAAAGTTTTATTGTTGGAGAAATATATTTTCATTTATAGGTGTTTTTATAAAAACTAAGGTGTGGATTTATGGAAAAAAAATATGTATTTACGTATATTTTCACCCATGAGTATATTTTTTCACATCTCAAAATTGTTCTTAGATTTTGATTCATTTCATTCACCTTATATTCTATAACTTATGTATAAAGAAAAATAAGACTATTATATTACCATTTTATGTAGAGTGATAACCGTTTTGGTTAAATTTCATTAAAATTTACTATAAAGTTACAAAAAAAATACAATATATTTTCAAATAATTTTGTTGTATTCATAGTATTTTATATCATAATTAACAATGCATCTAAAAATCGTAGTTTAAAATAGTTTTTTAAAAAATCTAATTTTTCAAAAATTTTCCTTTGAAAGTAGTTCCTTTGGATACCTTAAGCTTTCGATTGCTCTTTGTAATTTCAGACGAGCAATGTTTTGTTTTGATTTCTTTTAACAGTTTGGCAAAGTTGGAAGATTCATTTATTAGCAGTCTATACTTAAAGGAAGAAACAACATTTAAATTTTTAAAAAAGGGAAATGTTTGCAAATAATTTCGTAGAAATATTCTGTCATTATAAGATCAACTTTAAAGTAAAACGGTTTATTCATATTTCGTATTAAGCAAGAAGAAAAAAAAGTGGAGCATGTTTCTAACTAATATTTTATGTTTAAATCTGAATTCTCAAGAACTCTGTAAAATGTCGTGCATGCTGCATATCCTTAAAACGAAAAGCATTGCAGGTGATTGGCATTAACAGATGGCGCTCAAATGGATTGTCATTCAGAATGCTGACACTGATAAATATGACCCACAGCTTTCATTGGAAATGATACACGCAAAATTGAAAAGAAAAAGAAAATCAAAGCAATGAAAGGTTACGTTATCTAACAAAAGATAGTAAAAAAGATTAGTGAAGATAAAAAAAAAGTTTAATAACCATCTTTTATCTCGGATGATTCATCCATCCAAACACAAAATACTTTATTTGTAAAAATTCTCTATTTCTCTCGTTATCAGTTGTCTTTGTTTGGGCCAGTTAAGAGTTTGGTGAAATGTTTTCATATTGGAGTTATCAAGAGTGAAAAAAAAAAGGATTTATCAAATAAATGAGAGAAAAACAAAACATTATAAAAAAAAATCCTTTGCTTTCGCCTTTAAGACCATTGTTGCCTTTCCCTTACTCATTCCAGTTGCAACCTTAACCTACGTAACACTTGCACTTGAAACCCCAATTTTTTTTTGAATAAAATATTAAGGGAATATGCAAATATAAAGGAATATATCAAAATGTGAAATTTAACCCTTCAAGCAGACGAGCTGCCTCCTCCTGTTTTTCATGTTTAGCTCATGAGTAGATTAATGCATTCTAATATATCTACATATAATCTAAACTAATATATAAATGTGAAAGTTTGGATGGATGGATGGATGGATGGATGGATGGACGTTTGTTACTTAATCATGCCAGAATGGAATGGGATGAAATTTAGCACAGAGATAGATTCAAGTCAGGAAGAGAACATAGGATAATTTTTATTCCGGTTCATTGAGTGGTTCATTTTTTTATTCATTAAAAACTAACTTTCGCGCCAAAAAGCTGAGGCCAAATCCCGCCAAATAGGAGGAAGGCTTTAGTTTTTTTTTCCACAGCAGATCAAAATTCTACTCGGACAGAGTCGCAGGTAATAGCTAGTAAATACTAATAATAGTATTACGTTTCGAGATTTCAAAGTTTGCTTCACTGAGGTAAACGTACAGATTTTCAGGAAGAAGTTATTGAAATTTTACAAACAAAATAATATTCCTATCAACATAAGTTATTGTACATTTCCACAATGTTACTCGATACTTTGAATGCTTGCAACTATTGTAAATATATGGTAACAATGTTATTGGACATTTGGGCTTATAGATATGGCATGGAAGATTTAAAACAATAATATTTCTATCAACACAAGTTATTGTACGATATTTCCACTATGTTACTCGATACTTTGAATGCTGACCAGTATTGGAAAGATATCGTAACAATGTTGTTGGGCATTTTGAGCTTATGAGAATGATGCGGAAGATTTGATTTTTGTAATTTTAATTCAATTTTGATAAATAGCTTTAACATATTTTGGAAGCAACGTATTTACCGATTGCTTTCCCTGTTTCATTCATGAGTGTAAAACTGAAACTTCTTCATTTTGGTTTTAGGCAGGTAGTGATGATGATGATGTCGTGTCTGTGTTTCCACGGAAAGAGGGAGTAGTAACTTCTGAGGGTGAAGACCCCTGAGCACCCAGAGGGCAGAAGTCTGATTTCTAGCTCAAATGAAGATGACACACACATTCGCATGCACAACCCCTTTTTACAGGGGGCACATTCATACAACTCACAGATAGAACACAGAACAACCATGCCCGAACCGGGACTCGAACCCGGGACGCCCAGATCAATGGGAAGACTCGTTACCCCTATGCCTACCAAGACCCCTTACCTTACCCCTATTCAAGAAAATTAAGAAAATTGAAATAAAATATAATGGAATCTCATTTTTCGTGACTTAAATATTTTTCTAAATATATTTTGTTCATCGAGAAATGCTTTCACACAATACTTCAAAGAAGAGCAATTTTGGGCATATATAGATTTAACTCATTGGTCTCACAGCCTGTTACACAATAATGTACAATATGGTGCAATATTATATGATATTAAACAATATTCCACAATATTAAACAATAGTACGAACATTGATAAATGCCATACAACATTGTATTAGGGTATAGAGGCAGGTTATTTGCATTTATAGAGGGTCATATCTTTACCTTCTGGTCAAGAATGACCCAAGGTAGGTAAGTGCCATGTCTGGTGTTACTGTAGCGAGTTTTTCGGAACTAAAACTCTTCAAATCGTTTCTGATCACCCCTATATCGTAAGATTAATTTAGCGGTCATCTCAAAGGAATTGAACGTTTTGTAGAATATTGAAGTAGAAGAGATGAAAAAAGATTTTACTGAAATAAACAAAGAAAGTGAATTTTTGATTAGAATTTAAATTACTGTAAACGAAGACAATTTCGCAACTTTTCTACCCTTTTTTCCTCAAGTGTTTTAAACTAAACGCTTGAGAAAAAAAAGAGCGTTTAATTTAAACGTTTAAAATTTAAGTGTTTAGCTTTCAGGTTAGCCTTTTTTTTTTTTTTTTTCTTTTTTTAAATAAATGCATAAAAAATATTTCAAATCAATCTTCAACTATTGATCTCGATCTTGAAAATTACATTCTATAGAAATGACATTTTAAGTAATAATTTATATATTTTTAAAAATAAATAAGCGAGTTGGAAAAGAAGCAATATTACCGACAGTTTTTAAAAATACAATCCTGTCCCTCCCAAAAAAACATAAAAAATACTTTTATAATACTTGATGCTTTGGTATTAATTCTTTATTATGAAGAATTGTATGCAAAAATATTTTAGACAGGAAAATTTGAATGTTTAAAATTCACAAACTTCAGTCTAAAAACGTTTATAATCTTATCAAAAAAAGTAAATTTCCCATTGTTTTCATTGTAAGGAAGATCAATTAGGTGCACGGAATACTTCAAATTCAATTAAACATAATCCTATACGTTTGAGAAGTAAAAAAGAGTTTCTTTCTGCCTTTCGGATAAAGATTTGATATCACAAATTTCTCATTTCCATAATTGAATAAATTAATCAATAAAATTCTTGACATCCTTTTTCAGTAAAAATTTTACCACAATAAGCATTCTAAATAGTTTTAAAGAACCATACCATCAATCTTCTACGTTGAATTGACATTAAACCTTTCATTATGTTCTTCAGATATGCTATATATAGAAAATCCACAATTTTATTCGTCTCTACTTTTATTATCTTACTTTTATTGTTTGTTTTTTTTTTCATTTATGAGCATACCTTCAATTCAATAAGTTACAGAAGCACTTGGAAATGATTCATTTTTTCCTATCAATTGTGAAATTGTGGAACTACCTCTCGAAGGATTTTTTTTTAAAATTACATAGAACATCAAGAATTTGGCAATATGTAAATTAAAGAATGTTCACGAATCGCATCTTCCTCATCATTGCCCAATAAATTCTGGCAGCATGGTTTATTTGAATGGAGACACTTGATTTTCATTTTCAGTGATTCTTCGAAGGATATTATAACGTTCAATTGTTTTTCCTCTGATTATTTTTTTATTAACAACAATATAGATAACATATTGCAACATAACATTGCCTTAATTTAAATACTTGTAAAAGTTTCTTCCTTGACCTAATACGTCTTGGTATCTGAAATGTATAAAGAAAACACATGATTTGATAAGGCTTATAACATTTTTTTAAAAAAGACAAAATTCTAGATTGACAAAGTTATCCCATTTTTACCAAGATACTTGGTACAGCTTAATCAAGATATATATTAAAACCGAAATTTAAAATAAATGTTAAATCTAATAGTGATTCTGAAAGAAGTTACATGCCGATTTAAGAAAAATAAGTGTTCTTTATTTCCGTTTATTTGAATGGATTGCTCTTATCACTTGACTGCCAAAAACATTTTCATTCCATCAAGATGGAATAAAAACGCCGAATAAAGTTTGTAAATGACTTATATTAAAGATTTGTAGTTAAGTTATATCACAAGACATTAAATATTTAGATTATATCATGCGTTTATAGCAATGTCTTATAGGTGAATGTTTCGGAAATAAAGTTAGTAAAGGCTGGCGTTCTGGCATGGGAGTAGCGTATCTTCCCCATGATCTGGGCGTCCCAGATTCGAGTCCCGGTTCGGGAATGGGTGTTATTCTGCGTTCTCTCTGTGAATAGTTTGCCCTTCTATAAAAAGAGGTTATGCAAGCGAGTGTGAAGCATGAAGTATCTAAGTCGTACTCTTGGCCCTAGTTGGCACAACTGAAAAAACAAGGGATACCAAATTAGGCTTAAATAGCTGAGAACTTTCGGTAGGAGGGCTTGTAAAATGCCATGGGTAACAACCACAACAACAAAAAAGTAAAGACCTCCTAACAAAGTTAAAATAACAGGAGATTTTTAATTTAAAAACACACACGTTAAAGTGTGTTGTTACTATTTATGGCGCTTATTGTCGACAAACTTGCTGAAGAAGTCAACGATCTGAAGACCAGTTTGTACAGCAGCTTCTGAGGGTATAGGTCCCTGAACACCTGAGGGTACAAGTGTGAGTTCTAGCTCAGAAGATGACAACTACACATTCGCTGCACAACTCCTTTTTACCAGGAGAGATCTTTCACAAACTTCACAGATAGAACACAGGGTAAAGAACAGCCATGCCCGAACCAGGTCCAGATCTCGAGGAAGTCGCGCTACTCCTAGACCAGGACGCTGGATTGCAGAGTGTTGCAAACCTTTCTACAAAGTTTAACACAACATTTTCAGCCTCAACAAAAAGTTTCACTTGAAAATCTTCGATGAGTGCTCAGTTCAGCTGAATTACATGAATGCTCAGCCAAGAAAAATCCTTTGTTATTGGAAGGGAAAGGGGAAAAAAGGGAAATTTTAACCTTAGCTTCGCGAAGTCATTGATAAATAAACTTCAATATATGGAGAGGAAGCGATGAATTTAATGTAAAGAATTTAGTTGGAACACAGAGGGTTATTTTTATGTGGTAATTAATACATACCAGCAACAGGGCTACCTAATATCCCCATGTTGCACACTCTTTTACACAATATTATTTTATATTATATAATTTAATATTTAACAATATTATACAATATTACGAATATTTTTTAATATCATACAATATTGTGCAATATATGTGTGCTACAAGAGTGGGTTTTATTAAATGAATAATGAATCATGCTCCTTAATAACATATTTTAAAAGACAATTTGAAATCATCAGTGTTATATTTGAGAATTGGAAATTTTTTTATTGCTTTATCAAAATAACGAAACCATATGCATGCTATTCTCAGCGCTTGCTATATATAGAATTATTATATAACTATCCACAAAATACCATCAAAATTGCGGATCTAAATTTTAAAAAACATTTTCGGGTTGAACTGGAAGTTACAAAAAGAACATTATGATGAAAACCGAATTAAAAAAAGAGTAATGATGAAAAAATGGTGGAACACTGAATGCAGAAACAACGATAAAGACTTTTGTATTCAATTCAATGCCTACACATTTAAAGCTGTTGTTGATACCACTAGATATCTCAGTAAGTATTACAAAACAGAAATATATATGTTTCTTTCAAGTGTACGAAAACTTCTGTGGAAAATTTTTTTATTTTTAATCAGTGATTTTATTCAAGAAAAATTTACGTAAGTTCTTAAAGTATTTAATGAAGTGCTCTTCGAAAACAATTATTGATATTATTAAAAAAATTTCATTCTGAAATATAAACTTTATTTCATCGAAATTCTTGTGGGTACGAGCATTTTTCAGAGCCATTGTATAAAACAGTTTTCAAATTGTTTTGGAAGAAGCTGATTAAACTTGTTCAAAAAAAAATTTAGGCTTTAATGCTTTTTTTTACGTTAAAATGAAGCATTATTAAAAGTATAATGCAGAAAACTGCAAGTGAATGGCTATATTTTGTACTTATTTTTTTAATTATATCTTTATCTTCTTTGCTTTTTTCACCTTTATCTATAAAACATCTACATTCTTTTACATTTTAGATTTTGAAAATGAAATATAATTGAAATATTATTATTATTATTTGCAATTTAAATTATTTAGTTATTATTTAAAAATATGTTGTTTACTTTATATGTAATATGCTCTTGTTAACTTCCATTTTTGATCAGTTTATTTAAAGAACTAGAACATATGATTAATCCATCTGAGTGTGGTATAATCTACTTTGTTAAGGAACATGAATGACAAAATCATTGAAGGATATCTAATATAAGATAATGTTTTGGACATTAAAACGAATCTGTTAATTTCCCTTAAATTCAGACAGTTTTCTTCATCAAAAATTCAGAAAATATATTTTCATTTATTGACTGAGGATTTCTTAACTCATAAACTAAAAATTTTGTTAGTTGAATAATGAATAAAGCTCGTTACTTAAATATTTTAATAAAACATTTAAAGTTATCATCCGCAGATTTTAATAGTAGAAATAATTTTTTAAATGAGATAAACGATTCCAAATACATTTCTCTCAACATTTTCATCTGGTATCTCTATAAGTTTTGACAAATTTTGGAAAGAACCTCCGCGAGCGCTGGATTTTAAACCAAAAGGAAGATATTTAGACAGATCTGGAAGTTATTAAAATTTGAAAATATTGAAAATGATAGTTATTAATCAATAAATATTTAGTTTAAAGGGCTAATTTACGAAATTATAAGTGCAATTTAAAATGTCATCATTGCCATCCATCACGGATGAGAACCAGTACTAAAATTCAAAATTTTTTTAAACAAAAGTTATTTTCTCTTTATATTTGGATACATTTTAGAAATTTCATCACATTATGAAAGTGAAACACACACTCACAGATGTGGGATAGATTTAAAGAATGAATTTCAAAACTGCCGACATTTCTAAACATCATTTATCGAGTCATTATAAAAACAGCTCAGCATTTACTAAAAATATATATAGACATTCTAAATAATAAGAAATAAGAAAATATTTTTTAAATAGTACACACAAATTCTCACAGCATTTTGATATGACAAAAACATTCGATTGTCACTTTCATATCAAACCGAACATTCACCACATTACAAGCTATCATTGGTTCATCTTAAAATTGAGCTCTCTTGACGTCACATATGTGTTGAGTGTTTGAAGAATTCTGCAATATGGATACAAATTAATTTTTTTAAATTATTTTTATTGTTTTGATTACATAAGATGTAAAAATGAATGGATTAATGATTCGTATCATGCATTGCTTACTACGCCGAAAATGCTAGTAGAAGTGCTCATTTGTCAGATAAAATTGAAGTGTCTCTTTTTTTTAAATTTAATTTCTCTCCTTTAATTTAAAAAACATACTGAACTTTAGATTTAAAGTTTAAATTACTTTACGGCTGAAATGTACCATTATTTTCTATTTATTGCAATAATTTTAAATAGATACAAAAAATTGAGCCCATATGAAATTTTAAAAAAAATTCGATAAAAAACCATAGGTTTTATCTGAAAATTCGCAATTTTATTTTTGTTAATTTTTACAAGATTCGTTTTTACATATTTCATGACTTTTATTTAATTCTTTTATGAGACGTAGTGAATGTGTAATCCCAGTTCTGGTTGCATTTTCATTGTTTTCATTTTAGAGCATTCTGCTAGCGCATGCGGCTTAACCATCAAGTACCAACCACCAAGTGACCATTGATCTATCTCCGCCTCCTTTTAACGGCAACGATGCGTCTAGGGGTCCGCTCGTAGCAAATGTTTGGTAGTGAATCGTCGAAGGGATCCTACCAAACTCTTTCAAAATGAGTGGAAATATTGGTATGGAGAGTTTAATTCCTATTGTTAATAGGCTCCAAGATGCTTTTACAAAACTTGGGGTAAATCTTTCACTAGATCTACCTCAGATAGCAGTCATCGGTGGACAGAGCGCAGGAAAGAGTAGTGTCTTGGAAAATTTTGTCGGAAAGTAAGGATAAATGATTCTATTTTCAAGATATATTCGTTTAAATATCACTCTGTTTTTAACTTAATTATCCTATTCATTAAGTTCCTATAGCTAAAACCGATCTGTGAATGATGTGGTGATAAATTTTTTTTATCGATTGGTTGCTTTTATGTTCGCGATCAGCAGAATCAGGTGTTTCTAATTATTGCTGCAAGTTTTTATTTTTTTAAGTACATCAGCTGATGATTTAATTTGTATTATGCGCATATGTCTAAACAACCATTATATTTTGTTCAGAAAGACTAAGTGATCGTTGTTAAATTAGTTGATAATTTTTTTCAATTGCAGGCGATATTTGTATCTAGAGTAATATAATATTACTCGAATATTCATTTTCTTATTTTTCTGATTATAAATAAATGAATTTGTTGTATTTTTTAAAATTCATATTTCTTTGTGATTACTTGCGTTATGACATATTATTCTTAAATATGCATATAATGAGTTTAAAGTTTTCTTCTGATTGTAGCTGTATATTGAAAAGTATTTCCTTTCATTTCTTGAGTTTCGATTTAACATTAAATTATCTGCCAATTTCTGTCTTAATTTAAATTAACCAAGCTTAGTTTTAATGCTATTTTATATTTATAACTATAATTTTAAAAAGTTCTTTTGAAAGTACCAGATTGAAAAAAACTTTTTTAGTTGAATTTTATTGCAACTTTAATGAGATATCTCATTACAAACCAATTCACAAAGATTTCTCCATCTCTGGTTCATATTTTATGAATTAGTTTTATATTGACTGTTGAATATTTTGCCTGCTTAAAATTAATTCTCTAAAGGTCATTATAATATTAAACAAATGCATGCAATTTTTTTCAAGAATTACATTTTGCCATATTTTTATTTCTTCACCTTAAGTTAGTTTTTCAAATTGTGGCCCAATATTTATAGTTTTAATTTTGTTAGCTTTTGTTATAGAGTTTTTTTATTTCTTATACTAAAGGATAAAAAATTATTTCTGTGTGTTATTAATGATTTAAATTGAAGTTTTTTTTTATGATCATATACATTTAAATACTTTGTTTATGTTAATTATATTAAATATAGATGTTGTATCATTTGTCTTTCCCCTTTCTCTTTTTTTTCTGTTTTAATAGTTTTCCTATAATGTTATAATTTCTTCTTACAAAACCTTAAGATTTCATTGCAGTTTCTAAATATTTTTAAAACTGGGTTGTCCTAAAAGTTATATGTTATAAATAGTTTCCCTAAAAAAAATTATATTTTCTTCTTATATAACCTTAAGATTTCATTGTAGTATCTAAATATTTTTTAAACTGGATTTTAATCATTTGAATTAATTGTCTAATTTATATAATTGTATATACTTTTTTATGCTTTAGTATCTGATCTGAAACTGTTTTATTTGTCAACAGGGATTTCTTACCCAGAGGCTCTGGCATTGTTACTAGACGTCCTCTGGTACTTCAATTAATAAACTCAAATCAAGGTAATTAATTTTTTATTTCTGTGTGATTTGAAGTTTGTGGACAACATTTTAAATTCACTTTTTGAGAATAAAATTAATTTTATCATTATTTTTCAAAAATATATATATATACCTACTTAGATATATTTTAATTTTAGTTAAGAGAAATTTCTTCCCTTTATCTCGATCTTAAATTTTTTTTATAAAAAATTTCATAATGATCTTGTTATGTTAGAATTTGTGATGTAATATAATAAGTTAAATAAATATTTATTGCAAATAATATTATTGCTGTAATTTTATCAAGTATTAAACTTTTATTACTTAAGAAATATGTAATGTTCCTATAATTATAATAAATATTTTTCTACATGTAATCATTTCTTCTTTCAAATTAAACTATAATTTAAAAAATTTCTAAACCATTGATGTCTAATGTGTTATACCATTAATAATTGTGTCAGTGTAACATTTGCTATAAAGTAAAATTCTACATGAAATCATGAAGAACTAGCTTTATATATTAATTGTTGTGCAACATGACCATAGTTTTATTTTAAAAGCATTTCCTATAATTTTCCTATTATTTTTATTGTTGAAAGATATTTCTAATCTTAAAAACAGTTTGTCTAATTTTTATTGGTTATAAATAGGTTTATTATTTACTATTTATGAGAAGATAACTCGTAACTTTTAACTTTATAAATTTATATTAATGTTGTGGCTTATATTAATTCTGTTACAGAATATGGAGAGTTTCTGCATTGCAGAGGTAAAAAATTTACCGATTTTGATGCCATCCGAAAGGAGATTGAAGATGAAACAGACCGGATGACAGGATCCAACAAAGGAATATCCAATGCTCCTATTAATTTAAGAGTCTACTCGCCTAATGGTAAGCACATTTTTTTTCTTCATAAAACTATCTTTTGAAATTATCTTTTTCTTAATTTTTCTATTTAAAATTGTTTATTTTTATGTGATAATTTTAGTAATATATAAATTTATTTATATGTTAAAATGTTTTTATTTTGCAGGCTCATGAGTAAGTATTTTTTATTTCCCAGTCAAGCAATATTGTATCGTTTAATAATGATTATTAATTTAATGATGATTTATAGATAGATTATTATAGATACAAAATAGTGTGATTGTGGCCCTGTCATATTTTTTAGAAAATTAAGAAAATTAATTTGAAATTTTTACTGATTAGTTATTCAAGAAATTCTAAATAAAATTAATTAATGTTTAGAAACAGTATTGGTTTTAAACTGAATTAATCATCAATTAAAAGTTTGAATATTTATATAATTTATTTTGTTTGTATAGATTTAAAAATATGTTGATATGTATTGTATTAAAATGTCTTAGCTTCATAGAAAAATTCATTTTCTTGAATTTTGTTTTCTATTTATCTTAAGCGTGTATTATTAATTACAAAACAACCTTGGAATTTTATAATACAAATTTTAATCTGCTTCATATAATTAAATATTGAAAATACAGAAATTAACTAGGAATTTTTTTTAACAAAAGTAATTGATAACTTTTTTCAGAAATTACTGTTATGCAATATTGCATTGATTACAAACAATTCATTTGTGAAGCACATGCACAAGAAAAAAGTGATTTGATTCTTAGATTCATTAATTTTCAAACATTCTTTTTTATTCTTGTAAATTGTATTCACTTTGCATAATTCTTAATATTTTATTATAGCCGTGCATTTTAATCAGGAAAATAAATATAATTTTAAATGTAACATTATTGTAGTTTATGAATTGTTATATTATGAAATCATTTTGGTTTTTAAAATTTTTCTGAAACAGTAAATTCATATTTCAAAAGGATGGTAAATTAAATTTTATTATCATGGAATTATTATTAATCTTATATTTTTATTTTTAGTTCTGAATCTGACTCTCATTGATTTACCTGGAATGACAAGAGTTCCAGTTGGAGATCAACCTGTTGATATTGAACAACAGATACGGGATATGCTTCTAACTTATATTAAAAGAGAAACTTGCTTGATTTTGGCTGTAACTGCAGCCAATCAGGACTTGGCCACTTCAGACGCTTTGAAGCTTGCTAAAGAGGTGGATCCAGAAGGTAAAATGTTAATCTATTTTTTATATGTTTTTATTATTGTTAATTTTGTCTTGCTCAAGAGGAGTTATTGTTATTTTCTAGAATTCTTATTTTTTATAAATATCCATTTTTTTTTGTGAAATTTTGTTAAAAAGTTTAATTAAAAAATTTTGAAATTGGTTACATTTTTTTTTATTTTACAGGTTTGCGCACAATTGGTGTGATAACAAAACTCGATTTAATGGATGAAGGTACAGATGCAAGAGATATTTTGGAAAATAAACTTCTGCCCTTAAGGAGAGGTAATTAAGGACCTGGAAATCTTTATTAAGCCTTATTATTCCTTTTAATTCCCATAAGCATATATATATAATATACTGACACATCTCTGTAAAGTATTTTTATATTTTGTTTCAGTTGTATAACTATATTCAGTACTTTGGAATGCAATAAATTGACATAAGCAATGAATTGTTTGGGAAATGCCATATCTTTATATAAAAAAAGGAAGGATGTGAATGTAAGAGAACAATAAGATGTGCCATGTAGGATCAAGTTATAATTGTGGTGTGAATTATATTAAATTTTGTTTAAAGTCTAAATTCTATGCAAGTATATTTGAAACTTAAGAAAATGAGTTCAAATTTTTATGATTTACATAATGTTAGAAAGCCAAATATTTATTATAGTTTTTTTAAATAATTTATTTTTGTTGAAATATAGTCTTAAAAATCTTTTTATTATTTTTTAAAAGTTCTTTTAATCTAAACAATAATTTGAAACAACTCGTAAAGTTTGCTAAATTTGTTCACTTTTTAATACTCTAATATGAATTTAAAAATTCAGTATAATAATTTTTAAGCATAGTAATAATGTAAGGTGCTTGAAGAAGGATGTGAGATTGAATTGTCTTCATTATTAAGAAGTTATCTTATAGTGATTTCGAACATATTTGCTTATATTAAATTATTTTAAACTATTAATTTTTAAACATTTTCAAACCTTTATATCTTTTAATGTATTTATGATCTGAAATCATTTATGTTATGGGATGTGGTTTAAATAAAATTTTATGTTTTGGACTTTATTAAAACATAAACTAAAAATGGATTTTATAAACAAATGAATTCATGTGAAATATATGTGAAAATGTGTAGATTTTCTTGCATAAGAAGCTGATAAAAAATTCGATGAATTGGAAAAAACAAAGCAGAAGTGTAGAAGTTTTCATTATGTAACTCAAAATATGAAAAATGTGAAATCTTCTCTTGGCTTGTTTTTGTTTTCAAAAATTATTTGGCATATTGATTAAGGAATATTGTAATTTTCATCTGTAAAGATGTTCAATGTTGCCATTCAAATTCTCTTCTTTGAATGAAACTGGAAAGTTATAAATATATTTGCAAAACATAGAAAATATTTTGCTGTCATTTTACAGTTTTCAAACTGCGTTTTATTAGAAGTATTTGTTGCCATGTACTTATATTAGATTAATTCATTTTATCTTTTTAAATTTATTTAGGTAGTTGCTTTTATTTTTAAACATGAATTTTATTTTAGGTTATATCGGCGTGGTAAACAGAAGTCAAAGAGATATCGAAGGCAGAAAAGATATTAAAATGGCTATCGAGGCTGAAAGAAAATTCTTTCTCAGTCATCCTTCTTATAGGTAATATTACAGTTTTATTTCCTTGATATTTAACCTTGATCATCAAAAAATATTATTCCTATCAATTTTGCCATAAAAGCAGTTTTCAAAAGGAATGAACTATTAAAGTTATCAAATTAGTTTTAGCCTGAATTGTCATTCTTTTTTATTTGCAGGATATTTTTAAAATTTTATTATGAATTATAGGCCGCTAGTATTTTTTTTAAAGAATTCATAATTTTATTAAATATTTAATTTCGTGTTGAGCATTATGAGAAGAAAGAAATTCTTGTAATAATGTGGAAATTATTTCTCTTTTTATAATAATAATTAGCTATATATTTTTATTTTATAAGCTTCTTTACAATGATTTTTGAAAGAAAGTATTTGAGACCATAAAGAATTTCGTTGTTGTTAACTATACTGTAATACAGTTTTCCAAATTTACTGTTCTGACAATTGAATCTTATGTCAATTTGTATTCTTCTTAATCCTTTGAAGAAAATTACCAGAATATGCCTTAACAATGTTTTTTTGCATAACATTTTAAAAAGTGTGTTTGGATGAAGAATCAATGTTTTGACCTTTCATTTTAGACTTGATTTTTAACTTCATTTAAAATTCTTCGCCAACTTATTTAAAGTATTTTGTTAGAAATAATTATTACTGTGCTGTAAATAAGCACTTTTATTAATTATTAAATTATTTCTTTAATGACTGATCCAATTTGTTTTTTTTTCTAAAAACTGTTACCTTCCTGGTATTTCATATAAATAAAATTTGATTATTTGTTATTCTTTATTTTAGAGATCTAATAAAAAGATTTTGTATTTAATTTTGTTAAAGTGGTTCAAGAAATTAAATTCAGAGTATTTACATAAACAATTGTATGCTTTTATACTGTGTATGTTATAAATGCGTTAATCCTTTAATCCAAATGCTGCATTTATTAGACAGGTATATTTTATGTCTGTGAATACATTGCATTATTTCATTTTTACTTTTTCTACGAAAGTGTATTTTTTCCATACTTCTAAGTCCTTTAAATTAGCAAATACTAAAATTATGAAATCATTGACCTCATTTAAATCTTTTTTGCTTTGATTTCTTTTCAAGGTAATATTTTTTTTTGTTATTTTATCAGAATTTTTTTAATATTATCCATAAAAAATTTTTTAAATTATACTTTATTAGCTTTTTTCGAGATTTTTTTTAATGTGCTATTTTCTCTCAAAAAAAGTTTTTTTGAAATTTAATTTTATTTTGCTTGATATGCTAGAATGTTCCAAAACATAATTTAAAAGAAATCAACAGAAATCTTTTTAAAATTTAAATTGGGTAATATTAAGTTAATATGAAAATACGTACTTACTATTGATAGTACCAACTTTTAATGAAAAAAGTTAAATTTCTGGAGATCAATATAACACAGTGCATTCATACTGTCGCATTTGCAGTTATTTTAAATGCAATTTTAAAAATCAAATTTCTTAGTTAAAATATGATATTAAAGTAAGATTTTTATTTGTTTAACCCCTTCCTTCTCGCTCCTGTAAAAATGACGGGGTGAAATTTCTACCTCTATTTCTTGTGCCCGTGATATTACTGGGCTGGTGTATTCAAAAGTAATGTGCCAAAAATATTAAAACAATCTAATTCTTATGCCCAGACTCATGTTTATTACTCAATATATACACCAGATGGTGCCCTAGACTATTTGCAATGTTTTTAGAGATAGCTAATTTATTTTAAACTATACTCTCAGTTTTATATAATTTTCTTGAATGAAAAAAATAGGCACTTTTATGACCCTTTTCTTCAGAATTATGCGACCGGTAAGGGGTTAATAAGAAATCAGTAATAATTATAATTTTTGCTTTTTTAATAAAGGCATATGGCTGATCGAATGGGAACACCTCATCTGCAACGTGTACTAAATCAACAACTGACCAATCATATAAGAGATACTTTACCAGCTCTTCGTGATAAACTACAGCGACAAATGCTTTCTATGGAGAAAGATGTTGAAGAATATAAACATTTCCATCCCGATGATCCGTCTCGCAAAACAAAAGCTATGTTGCAGTATGTATTTTCATATGTTTTTGCAAATATATTTTTTAAAAATTCGTTTTTATTTCAATTTAACATTGTTTAAATTTGATAATATATGTACGTTATTAGTTTCATAAACATGATAACATATGTTCATGGGCGTTACTGTTTTGAAGAATTAATTAATATTGAAATTCATATTTCCAAACATAACTTCATTATTCCATTCCATTAGTTTTTTAAATATTGCTGACTCCAGTATCTACGGTTACCACAGCAATGCCAGAATAAATCTAGCATCGCCATGTAATTTACAAAAAATTAAGTTATTATTGCAGTTAACAATCAAAAATATTATTATAGTGAATTAACAGAAAATATTAAAAATAATTTATCATGGAACTTTACAGTTGTATAGCTCGTGCAGTCATGTCGTGGCAGGAAGAATGGTATGCCGTTACACATATCTTCACTTGGATATTATTTTTATTTTATTTTAAGAGAAATAAAATTAACACTTTCCAATAACAACAACAAAAAAACTTACTGCCCATCGTCTCTTGGCATTATTTAAAAAATACTTGTATTTAAAGAAACATGATTAAACTTTCCAATAAATAATACCAAAAATACTCTCAAACTTCTTGCAGTGATGAACAAATTATAACCCATGGACTAGTGGGCTATTAGTCTAATGGTTCTGTCCAGCGTATCACAAATTATTAATTGTATAATCATTTAAAAATGAATTCTTTTTTATTTCAATGGAACATTGTTTAAATTTCATAATATATGTACTTGATTAGTTTTATAAAAATGATAACATATCTTCACTTGCATATTATTTTTTCTTTTGTTTTAAGAGAAATAAAATTAACACCTTCCAATAACAGAAAAATCTTACTGTTTCTGGGCATTATTTGAAAAAAACAAAGTAACTTGCGTTTAAAAAAACACGATTAAACTTTCCAATAAATAATACCAAAAATACTCTCAAACTTCTTGCATTGATGAACAAATTATAATCCATGAGCAGGTGTTACTATATTGGCTCTGTCCAGCTTATCACGAATTCTTAATTCTATAATCATTTAGAATAACAGCGTAGTGAATGCATTCCGATTTTTAAGCCTAATTATGAGAGAATTTTAAAAATATCTTCACAGCTTCATTTATCACATTTGTGTCAAAGAATTTTTTAAATTATATTTTATTGAATTGGATAATAAATTTTATTGACTCATCAAATTGTTTTCTTTCTCTCTCTCACTTTTTTTAGATCACGCTTAAAACATTTGCACCTTGATGAAATGCACTTGTTTTTGTGATGATAAAACATACTTCACAGTCAGAACATTGATCAAAGGTGGCATTCTGTGTTGTATTGAATGCTTAAAATGAAAAAAAAAAAAGTTATACCATTTATTTGTTGTTTGTATTGAATTTTGCACTTCAATTGATATTCACATCTGAACAAGTGGGAAACAAAGAAGATTCTGGATGCTAAGACAGAAAACTTTTCAACTGGGGCAGATCAGGCATATATATTTTTAAATAAAAACACTCCTTTTTTTTTTAGTGTCAAAATGTAATCACTAATTTGCTGAATTTTGTATGCAGTGTCTAGATGATCTATGAATGATTTTATAACATTGCTTTTAGAAATCTTCTATATTCAGACAAAAAAAAAACTTTGTTGCATTTTTTTTTTAAATCAGTAAAATTACTCTTAGACCTTTTATATTACATGAGTTTACATAAAGTTATATTTATATAAAGGAATTATATAAAATAAAAAGCATTATTGTGCCGATACTTGTGTTGGTGTCTAGAGTGTTTGGTTGTTGCTTATTTGTATTTATTGATGCATTAACTGGAATAGGGTAAACTCATAGTAACATTTCCAAAAAAGTTTATTTTTAAAAAAAGATATTGTATTTTAAGATTGTTTAGTGACTATAATGTGCAAATAATTTTCAGTTTATGAAGTACTTAAATGATGATTAATATTTTAAAGACTGGAAACTTTTAATATTATTACCAAACTTTTTGAAGAATCTGCAATTGATTTCGATTTAATTTTTTTCATGCTAATTCTACAATGTATTGGATGTATTCAAGTTTCATTGCAGTGGCTATTTAATTAAAATATGCATTCAATATATATGCAAAATTATATATTTATATATATTATTATATTTGCAAAATTATTCATTATACATTAAATTTATATATTTATCATATCAATGACACAACTTTATGTAAACTCATGATTATGAACAATTATACATTATAGTGCTTAAAAAGGACATAAGTTCAACAAATAATGTGTTAGAAATTTTGGCAAAAAGTTTGAATTTATTCTAATTTTAAAATAATAGTTTTCCTTCATAAAAATAGAATCTAAAAAGGGATGTTTTTTTTATTTTTAGATTGAATGTTTATTTATAAACCAAAAATCATTTCTCCCCCCCTTCCTTTGCAGAATGATTCAGCAATTGCAGACAGAATTTGAACGTAACATTGAAGGATCAAGTTCTGCAGCTATAAACACCAGTGAACTCTCGGGAGGTGCTAGAATTAACAGATTATTTCATGAAAGATTTCCGTTTGAACTTGTAAAAGTATGTAGTGCATGGTTTTTATTTTTTCTTTGCAAATTATTTAGTTTATGTGTTTTTAGTGACATTTTTATTATATTGATCTTTAGATGGAATTTGATGAAAAAGAACTCCGAAGAGAAATTGCTTTTGCTATTCGAAATATTCATGGTATTCGGTAAGTCTTATTCTGGTGCAGTGCCTTTGTTTTTGAACAAAATTCTTTTCATATTTGAAGTCCGAGCATTCAGCCACTTAAAATTCCTAGTTTTTTATTGTTGCCAAACATCAAATGTTGATTTATTTTCTATGTTAAACTATCAGTTTTGAATATTCAAAACTATACCTTCTGATAGTCTAATCTTACAAAAATGCATGCCAAAGCTATTTATTGATAGCTGTCTGAATTATTGGGATAAAATATACATTGCAAATTTTCTAAAAAATTTTACGTAAAAATTTATTTGTTATGGATGTTTATTAGGTTAATAATTTACATTGGCATATATCATATTTTAAGTGAATTTAAATTCTATATAAATGATTCAGTAAACTATATTAAATAATTTATTTCCATTTGGTTTCAATTGTGTATAAGATATAAAGAATTTTCATATATACTAAATATCTTTCAAGGGACTAATTTTTTTAAAATTTAGAATTTTATGTTGATTAAATGCTCTTTTGAGTTTTAAAGTTTCATTACATTCTTTTTTCAGAGTTGGGTTGTTTACCCCTGACATGGCATTTGAAGCAATTGTTAAAAAGCAGATAGCCAAGTTGAAGGAACCTGCTTTGAAATGTGTAGATCTTGTTGTTGCTGAATTAGGAAATGTAGTTAGAAAATGTACTGATAAGGTAAAGTGCACACAATTTTCATTTCTTTTGATTGAATACTGATAAATATATATATTTTTTATTATTCATTTTAGGGCTGTATAATTTTTTTAGTCATGTTATACGATGCAATATATTATAATTAATAATTTGTACTAAGGAATTTAAGCACTTTTTGTTGGTGTTTTTGTAACTCATACTGAATTAATGCATCACAGAAGGATTTTATAATTTGAAGATTGATAAAATTTAATTTATTTGAATAATTTTGACCTTATAAAGTTTTTTGATAATTACTCCATCTTCTCAGCTATATGTGAAAACTTGAATATGTCTTAGAGGTGTGATCTTTTAAAGCATAATAAAAATTATATTTCTTTTAAAAAATTGTGTTTTAAAATTGAATTTTTTTTTATCAGATGAGTCGGTATCCACATTTAAGAGAAGAGACTGAGAGAATAATTACCAGCTTTATTAGAGAGCGAGAACAGAAAACTAAAGAACAGCTCATTCTATTGGTTGAAGTGGAACTGGCTTATATGAATACAAACCATGAAGATTTTATTGGTTTTACTAAGTAAATACTACTTTTCATTTCAGTTTATATACATATTTTGCCTTATCTCTCTTCTAATTACCCAATTTAAATTTCTGTTTGAAAATATTAAATGTTTTACTTTTCCAATTTTTATTCAGTTAATAAATTTTCTGTTTTTTAAAATATAGTGCTCAGCAAACGGCTGAAGTTAAGACATCGAAAGGGAAACTTGGAAACCAAGTATGTAAGATATTTGCATTATAGAATTTGATAAAAGATATTTTGAGTTTAATTTTGAATTATTTTTAATACAATGAATGTTTTACAGGTCATCCGTAAAGGTTGGATGTGCATTCATAATTTAGGAATTATGAAGGGTGGATCAAGGGATTATTGGTTTGTCCTCACATCTGAGACCTTGTCCTGGTACAAGGATGAAGAGGTAAGATTTATTAAAGCAAAAAAATTAAATTTTTGTAAAAAATATGTTAGATTTTATTTCATGGAGGTTTTAATGCAGTTTTATTATTTTTTGTTTTATATATTAATTTTTATGTTTTCAATCTATAGCATAATAAATAATTTAAATTCTTGACTTACTAATTAACTGACTTCCTAATTAAATGACACGTCCTATTTGGACATTTATAATTACTTTATTTAATAATATAAGTTAGTTGAGATATTAAAGCATTTTGAAAGAAATTTAGCATTTTAAGTTACTTAATATTTTTACTTAATTCAGAGATTTAAACTTAAAAATTTAATGTCCATTTTAGACATGTTGTTGTAAGTGAAGGAGTTAAAGCTTTTGCTAAATGGAATTGCACTGAAAACTTTTATAGAAACATATTCATGAAATCATATTGATTTTCTATCTAGCTTATTTTATCATCAAATTTAAATACTTCTATGTAGATGTTTTTCCCCCCACTATGTTAAAAAAAGATAAATTTTTTTACAAAGATTTTCAAAATCAGTAATGATGAGTTGTTACAGTAATTTTTTTCTCCTTTTCTTTTTTTAAAATTAGATAAGTCATTATCCAAAATAAATATAAAATAGTTGCTTATTTTATTAAAATTAAATCTGGATTCCTCCAAATTCTATATAATTTAGATATATTTCATATTTTTTATTTATAGGAAAAAGATAAGAAATATATGCTGCAGTTGGATGGCTTACAGGTCAAAGATATTGAATCAGGATTCATGTCAAAACGTCATACATTTGCTTTGTTTAATCCTGAAAACAGGTAAAATTTTTGCAATTTTTAATGGACTATATAGAAAAACTATGAATATATATATATTTTGCAATTTTGTTATTCAAAAATATATGCTTAATTAACCCTACTTTGGAAAATAAAAGTGCATTTGACGTGCAAAGTATAATTTTTTTTTTAAAAAAGGTCTATCATTCAGTGCTTGTAGTTATATTTTTAATTTAATGAAATAGTACTTTAATGTAAATATGCTATTGATTTTCTATTTTTGAACATAGGTTAATTCTTATAATTTTGATGGCTGCTTTTTTTTTTTTTTCCATGTGAGTTAGTTCTTTTGGTTAGTTTATGTAATATCCTATTGTTTGGTATTCAGTACACTGTGAATATGTGAAGGATTTTAAATTTAATCATCTTAATGCTGTGTTTTTATTTATTAAATGTTATTGCTTGGCTCTTTCTTAATTTTCTCACTTATAGAAAATTCATAGAATTTTTTAAAATGTATAGTTATCCTTCAATTATTTCTCACATTTAACATATCCTAAATCCCTCATCATTTTATGGAAAATTCGGAAATATTCATTTTCTGCTTAAAATAAATGGGAAGTATTCCCTGAAAATATTTGTTATAGAATTTTTGCTTTGTATTATACAAACTTCATTTTTATTTTAGATACCTTTTCTCATTTATTCCTTTGAAAATTCATCTGAATATAAATGACACTTTATCCACTTAACTGTTTTGCCATATGTACATTGATTTATCGAATTTTAATAGTTGTAAACAAAAAATAAATCATTCATAACTATTATAAATAAATGTTAAATTGATTTCAAATGGATAGATAAGTCAAGTACTCAATGGATTTTCATTTTAATCAAAATAAGAAAATATTCTAAAATAGAAAGTGTCATCTTATTAGATAGTAAAGAAAATAAAACTATCAAGTGTTTAAAAAGGCTCATTATATATTGACGAGCTCTCAAATGCTTGTTTTATAACAGATAAAAGAAATGTTTCAAGATTTAAGTATTTTTTTTCTTTCTGTTTAGCATTTCCAATTAAAAAAAATTAGCTGAATCAAAAAATTATGCATTTAATTTTAGTTAAAGAATTTTTAAAAATTTCATATAATGGAATTTTTAAACCATTTAATGATAAAGAAAAAAATTTCTAGTATGCTTTCTTTGACATTTTGTACCCTTCATTTATTATATATACTAAAATCTCACTTTAATTTGTTTGTAGAAATGTATACAAAGATTACAAGCAATTGGAACTCTCATGTGAAAGTCTGGAAGAAGTGGATAGTTGGAAGGCTTCGTTCCTTCGGGCTGGGGTTTATCCTGAGAGAACTTCTTCTGAAACTGTCAATGGTGAAGAAAGTGCCTCAGAAGGCTCCACCTCTATGGATCCCCAGCTGGAGCGACAAGTTGAAACCATACGCAATCTTGTAGATTCTTACATGAAGATCATAACAAAGACGTTTAGAGACCTGGTCCCAAAGATTTTGATGCATTTGACAATTAATAGTGTAAGTACTTGTCCCAATCTTCTTTTTCTTCAAAATGTCACCATGGTCTGGCTGTAAAGTCTTGACTTTGACACCAGAGGATTTAAATTTTGGTTTTTTTTTAAAAATCAGGCCTAATTCCACTGAAAAATCATTGTGTAAGTGGATTTGGTGCTCATTAAATCTATTTGGGGCCAAATATTTTCCTGCTGGTGGGACGTGGAAGGTTTGGAGATGG
This sequence comes from Argiope trifasciata, assembly GCA_026543055.1. Taxonomy (NCBI): domain Eukaryota; kingdom Metazoa; phylum Arthropoda; class Arachnida; order Araneae; family Araneidae; genus Argiope; species Argiope trifasciata. Next base: position 121,536 of record JAPMOQ010039319.1, read on the forward strand.
GGTTACCTGCTCAGGTGTCATCTGAGCATGTTTCAGAATTATCAGGTTCTTTCCAAAATAAGCCTATTGTTGCTTTAAAAATGCAACAGTAATATAACTAAGCTAAACCTTTTTTTGGATTTTTTTTCCCTTGAAATGAAAAAGTGTCATTAATTTAGCATATTTACTGAAATTGATTCCTGAAATAATGTTTTTTTCCTAATCATTTTAGATAATGGTTTCAATAAATGCTCATCCATTAGGGAAAAAATGCGATATATACTTTTATGAGTAGCATTTAATTTATTTAATACTAGCCCCTTTGGCGACCAGCTGGTTCGCCATGAGTAATGGGTTCTAAAATTTTCAATTAAATCACATATTCATTAGTCTTGAAGTAACTCCGGGCATTGATTGGCCTGAAATTAATATTTCCTTTAAGATGATGGACTGAAAGTTCTAAAAGAACGCGTTTTCCTAATAATATTCTTTAATTTTATAAATCAGTCAGTTTTAATCATTGATATAGAAGACTGATTGATGTAGCAACTTTTATTTAAAATATTAGTAAAAATATTTTGCAAAATATGGCTCACAGAGCAAAGTATGAAGAAATCTAAAACTCGTTATTCATAAATGCATTGTTTGACTCAAACTACATAAAATGCAATTATTTACTTCATTTAGATCAAATTAATAGTATTAAACAATATATATGCCTATTAATAATATTTTACAAATTGGCCATTGGAAAGGAATTTGAATGCATATCCTGTATAAATTCAATCCTGTATAAATAAAGATAATTTATTCAATTAATGATTTAAATATTGCAAAAGATCATAGAATCCTTTGCCTTGCAATTTTTAAAGAAAATATCACATTTTATATTTATTTTATTTTATCCAGTCACGTGCTAAAAGTTGCATTTCTTCAGATTTAATTTGCGATGATAGTTTTTTTTTTTTTTTTTTTAATTTGAACTTCCGTGATGGCAACATGGTGATAAAACCTAATTTTTTCCCTTTGAAGTGCTCTTGCAAATTTTATAGAAACCTTAGCTTTGCATTTATTTTTTTAGAAACTTTTATAATGAAAAAAAATATTGAGTTAATGATACAGATATTGCAAACGATAATATAAATATGCTATTAAGTCCGGATTTCAGTGCATATCCTGTCTAAATTCAATCAGGTTTACTGTAAATAAAGAGAATTTATGGAATTAATGATATAGATATTGCCAACGATCATAGAATCCTTTGCTTTGCATTTATATTTTTAGAAAATATCACATTTTATATTTCTTTTATTTTATCTAGTCACATGCTAAAAGTTGCATATCTTTAGATTTATTTTGCAATGATAGTTTTTTTTATTTGAACTTCCGGCATTCTCTTATTTTATCCAGTCACGTGCTAAAAAAATGGTTAAAATATTTCTTTAAAAATTCGTTAAAAATAGAAGCTTACGTTATAAATTTAAAAAACTGATACTGTTAGAAAGCTAATTTTTTAATCTTTAAATTGATATAAAAATCATGCTTGTGCAATAATATTTTCGGAAGTTATAGCGGAAAAACGTCGAAATTTTGCTTAAATTTTAATTAATTCAAATTTTAATTAAAAATTCGAAAAAAGGGCTCCGAGGTGCTCATTCGCGATCTCCAAGTTATACATGTATCGAATTTGGCAGCTGTAGGTCCAACGGTCTGGCCTGTAGAGCGCCAATACACACACACACACACACACTCTGAGCTTTATTATAAGTATAGATGAATTTACATACAATAATTGTACTTAAAAAAAGTTTAGAAGATCTTCCAATAATACTAAAAGAATATATGTGTGTTTAATATTTCTTAATCTTATTTAATAATTTTTAACTTAATCAATTTCATTTTAAAATGCCCTCTTATTTTCAGATCCAATTCCAATTTTTTTATTTAATTAATTCTACATGCACTTTTAGTTGCTTATGCTATATGCACTGAATTTTTAAAAAATATAAAAAAAAGTGTACATATTCCTATTCTCTAAGACATATAATATACAAATTTGGTAGTTGTAGATCAAAAATACTTGTGGCAACTGTAGATAATCAACATACACAGATATGCATGTTCTTCTTTTTTATAAGTATATTAAACAGAGCATTCCAAAAAGGCTGAAACTTGGTTTAATTCTTTACCTTGAGAAAAAAGTGAATAATTTAATTTGTAAAGTGGTTCAAAATAAGGTGCAAAATAAGACTATATTAACAAAAATAAATTTTGCTTTTCATTTTCTAAAAGTTACACTTTTTCAATTTTTATGCAACCCCTCTAGACAAATTTGTTAAAATAATTTTGAAATCTGCCCAATTTTTAGCTTTTTTTTTTTAGTCTTTAAAATTAAATGAATTATAATGAAGAAAAAAATTGTCTAAGCCATTTTTGACATCACTTAAAATGTTGTTTTCAGCAAAAGTAGGGGCCATATAGAAATTGACAGTGGGGATTTTCTGATAAAAAATGTAACAATGTGTGTCAAAGTAATGTGCTTCAATAAATAGTAATGTGCCTGTATGAGCATGTGGCTCCCAATTTCATTTTATGTGGTTTCACATTTGGCTTATATAATTAACAATACAAATACAAAAAGGTAAACATTTTTATATAAATAGATAAGCATTTTTTATATTATTTTTATGAATTTCAGAAAGATCTTGCGATAATAGATAATTGTAAGTATTTTGCTATGTAGTGAAATATTTTATCGTAAATATATGGAAATGCTAAATTAAAATTAAATGAAAGAGAATAAATCATTTATAAATTAATTTATTTGAATGTGGTTTTGAAAAATGAAAAATTTGACAGTAAGTTTATAATAATACAGTATTTATTTTGTATTTTAATTTTTACGAATGACAATGTAAAATTTATCTTATGAGGTTGTGATGTACCTTATGATAATCAGCTTATTTTTTGAAACTGTGTATATGATTATTTATCATTTAAAAATCTATATAAGCTATTTTATGTCATGTCAGTGAACTTTTACGGTTTTAAAAATTCATGATTTCCTTCTTTATATAAATTTTATGTATATGATATTTGTTTTATGTGAATACCTTTCTCTCATCTTTACAAAAGGTGAATAATTGTATCTTCTCTTCAATATAGATGATATTTTTAATCATAATAATTTCATTTCATTTCATTAAATCATCATTTGAAAATATGAATATATTTTATACTAGGTATCTACTGTTATTATACTTGAAGGCAAATTATATTTTATTCATGTATTTTTTTTAATCATTTGGCATTTTTTTTGCTTAATTAAAAAATCTGATAAATCCTATTTATGATTTAATTTATGCTTTCTGTTTAATAAGAAAGTATTTCTTATTTTCTCATTTACATTTTAAATGCAAAAACTGTGTTATAATTATAGATATAAATTAAATGTATCAGTGTATTATTTAAAAATTATTTTATTTTTAATCTCTCAATTAAATTGTTATCTGAATTTTTATTTTTATTATTATTATGTTATAGGACAAAAAAACATAACTGTCATGAAATATTTTTTAGCAAAGCTTAAATTAAAGGTGATATATATATAAATGTGTGTGTGTGTAATAGTAAATGCAGTGATGCATTTAGAATTCCATATTATTGATGCTCCATTCTAGTGAATAATAAATTTAAAATCTCTAAAATAGCAAATGCTATACATTTGAATTTGATTTTCTTTTCAGACAAAGGACTTTATTTATTCGGAACTGTTAGCCAGCCTGTACTCTGCTGGGGATCAGGTAACTAATATGTTTTAAGATATTTCTTAATTCTTTTAAAAATAAGTCTAGATACTTTTTTTTATGAATTTAAGCTTTATGTAAAAGTCAATTTTATATCAAAATTTTTGCATAGCTTCATTTAAAAAAAATAATTCTAAAATAGCTCAAAGTTTCTTCAAAATTAGTAAAACTGTATGCTAAAGAGCTTCTTTGATAGTCTTATTTTATTTCTAAGAATTTTCAATGGTTCATGCATTGGAATAGATATGATTTCAAAACATTAATTAATGATAAATTCAAAATGTTATCAGTATCTTAACCTTTTAAGGGCATGTGGCCTATTATTATTTCATTCCCATGGTAAAGCTCCAATTCTCAAATAATTTTTAAATTAATTATTTTAGATACTTTTAAATAATTGCTTTCAACATGGACACATATTTGAATGGATTTGTTTTGATTTTGAAGCATAGTTAACTGAACTTTATATTTTGAAGAGCTTGGTTAGGGGGATGTTGCATCTGCTTTATAGTTTATATTTTTAGCCTATTCATAATTAATATTTTGATTTAAACTTAATACTAATAAATAAAAATATTAAAATATCCATTTGGAATTGAATTTATATAACCTTCATAGTTTTCTTTTTAATGTGTGCAAAAAATTTAATTCATAAAGAATAGAAGAATATACATGACTAAAGAACAACAAAACTATTCAGATGTTATGAGGCCATACAATGTCTCTAATGAAATTTCTTCTCTATTTTTATGAATCTCAAGTATTGAAGATAAAAGAAATAGTGAAATAAATAATTTTCTATCTGCATTTCTTTGTTTCTTTTTTTAAACTTTTTTTTCTATAAATGATATTTTTGTCGTAAAATCTTTTCAAAATTTTCTTGAGATGTGGTATATTTTCAATACATTTACTTTCACATTATGTTGACAAAAAAGACATACATTAAGGCATAAATAAGCAAATCTTTGAGATTAACTATTAATTTGACACTTTGTCAGTAAGTTAAGCATGATAATGTTTTAAATACGTAATTAATTATAATGTGTGCAAAAGAAACCAATAAAAATTTGTAACGGTAAGATTTTAAAATCCAATGGACCAGTAAAATTTTTTTCAATTCATTATCTATTTTAAGTAATATTAATTTTACAGTAGAATATAATTTTTAGATTTATTCCCTTTGGCTTTGGTTTTGCTCTTTTTATGCATTTCAAAATTTTGAAAAATTATTTCTTAGTTTTTTCAAAAGTTTTTCCTGTTTTGGAGATTAGAATGCATTCTGCAAAACAAAAATTTTATGTAATTCGTACATGTAAAGTTTGGATATTGTCATTTAGTAATAATGATAAAAGAATATCATTTGGCCTTTGAGAAGAACTGTTTTTAAAATTTAGTTTTTCATTTTAAAGGGTTAAATGTAAAAGCTATTTTGATTTTTTCCCTTTGTTTCTGAAAAGACAAGAATGGTTTATTAAGATAAAAGATGAATCAGGATGTTAAATGCTTCATGTGCTACAAGTGGTTTCATGAGTTTGTTTCAATTGTGTTTATTTGATTTAATTGTTTCTTGAACAATTTTTATTTTTGTGATTGTACCATGTTCCAATTTATTAAGTGTTATTCAGAAGTTATTTCAGAGGTAATTTAGCCTTAGAAAGCATCATCATACTCATTAAATGCATAACTAATCTCTTTTGGCCCTTTAAAATTAACCTGGATGTGAAATATTTTTTTCTACAACTTTGGATTCCCTAAAAATCTATTCATTTAGATCTTTTCAATATATTTTAAGCAATAAACATTTTACTCCTTTGAAAAATATAATAAATATTATGGAGCAATTTTTAGTCGGAGCTTCCCTCAATTTGATGTACACAGCTGTTAAAAATGAGTGAAACATAATTGAATAATATGTAATACTTTTTTAAAATGATTATTTTGAATAATTAAAATTTTTCTTTAGTTTTTAAAACAAATAAAAAAAAGGAGAAAATGAAAAAAAAAAAAAAAGCTAGAAATATTTGTGTTAATGCTACTTCTTAGTTTTGAGCTAAAAATTAATTTTTTTTCTAGTCGTCTCTTATGGAAGAGTCGCCTGAGGAAGCCCACAAAAGAGAAGAATTGTTACGCATGTATCATGCATGCAAAGAAGCTCTGAGTATCATAGGAGATGTTTCCATGCATACCTCATATTCACCATTGCCACCTCCGGTCAAAGATGATTGGCTGAAGGTGTCAACTCCAGATTCTCCCAGGTTAGTTAATGTATTCTTTACTGAAATGATTATTAGAGCCATCATATTTTTTTTTCTTTATTTTTAAAAAATTGGAATACAGTGAACATTGATAAACAGGACTTGGGATTTAAGTTCATTCTAATATGTTCACTGTTAAGGCTCAAGCAGGATATTTGTATCACCTATCTAATCAGATAACTTCTTCTGTGCCTTATTTTAATATAAAAGATCATCTGATTAGATGGTTTGGCACAATTAAGTCAGTATGGACCATAGGTAAAAACCAGTAGCATTGAAGATGCTAGATGTCCTGCTGTTTAGTAAATGAAATTTTATATATCAATGGATGTTTTCCCTAAAGAGTATTCGAAATTAATAAATAAAAACCTGTGGTTGAGTTGCACTGACTTTAGATAATATGCTATTTTAAAGAATTAAAACAAACATATTTTTATTATAGATATAGATTATTATTAAAAGATAAATTATTATTATTATATACTATGGATATGAATTTATGGAATATTTTAAAACAGATAATAACAATCTTTCGAAAATGTTTTAATGTATCTTCACTTATTTGAGAAGGATATCAGAATTATACAATGTATTAGATATATAAAATTATAAAGCATTGTATAAGATGTTTTATAAATTTAATTTTTTTGTTTAGGTATTTGAATATTAAAATACATTTTAATTTTTTTTTAACCCTTTTCCCTCTTATTTTTTTCTGCATATATTAAGCAGTACTGTTTAATGGCCATATCCCAGGTAGCACATCCTGTTGAACAATATTATACAACATTGCACAATATTATAATATATAATTTAATATTTAACAATATCATACTATATTGTTTAATATCATACTATATTGTTTAATATCATACTATATTGTACTACATATATGTGCTGCTTGGGATGTACAGATTTTTATTGTAATAACTACAAAAGTTAATTGTGAAGCTATTCAAAGTTAACTTCTGATTACTTTTTTTCTCAGGCCTTCTTCGCCCTCACCTGGTGGCAGCCGGAGAAATCCCGGTACAGGTTCGAGGGCCCCACCTCCCCCACCGTTGACTAATAGACAGCCGCCTGGGCCACCTGCTGGCTCTAATCGTGTTCCACCTCCTGCTGCACCCCCACGACCTGTCAGTGGATCAGGCCTGCCTCCACCTCTCCTACCATCGTTAGTATTAAATCTCTCTTGTTTCATTATTATTTTTTCATTCATTCAGAATTCTTTACATGAATTGATCAAAGCCAGATGGAATGAAATTCCTTTCCTCTTTAGAACCTAAGCAGATCGTCTGCATTATTTTTGTGTTTTGTTACATTCACAGCTATTATATTCATTAGAATAATACTTATAAATACTAACACTTTTATGTTCAGATGCATATGATATATTTTATTTAGCAATAAAATCAATACAACTTAGAAGAAAAATTCCCTTCAATCAGCATATTTTATTTGGCAATAAAATCAATGCAAGTTAGAAGTAAAATTCCTTCAATCAACATAATTTTTATTTGTTATAAATTTGGTTCAGTTATTTTAAATTTAATCACAACGATATTCCTATTGAAAATATTCATAAAATATATAAATAAGACTCTCTTATACAAATTTCAGTATTATGTACAATTAAAAGTGAATTTTATTATTAGGCAGGACAATGAAAGTGTATTGCATACCATGTGAAAGCTTCGATTTGTTTTCTAAAATCCATTTATCTCATAGTGGACTAGTTATATTTTCTAGAAAAATAAAATTTATGGCTATTCAAGACTATATAAAATGTTATACTAAATTCTTCTAATTCCTATGTGAATGGCTGTGTGATTTTAAAACTCAGCAAAGAATAAAGAAAGAATAGTATTGAAAAATTAAAATCCTGAACCAAATATTTAGTTAAACCATTTCAAATCCATTTTCATTCTTGTAAATTGAATAAAGTTGATTAAATAATCTGTTAACAATTTTCATATAAATTGTGATTTCTCAAAATATTTAATTATATAGTTTTAAAGATATATTCTTGTTGGAAAATAAAGGGAAAAAATATTTTCTCAATTCCTATGTAAGATAATTTGTGAAGGGGGGGGGGAAAAAAAAAGGGTGGGAGAAAGTAAATTTATTTGAAGGAAAGAAATAGAAATTTACATCAGAGTGTGAAAGTCATCATTCTGAGAGTTTTAATAAATTGCAAGGATACTAATCTGCCAAAAATAGCCGGGAAAAAATATTTAAAAATTGGTTATAATATAAGATACCTTGTGTTGAGTAAGGAACCTGGTGAGAGATTATTAAATATTTAGAAAAATGAAATAAATACAAACCTGGGGCATGAATGTGGTGGGAGATTTTGTAGGTGGCTGAAAAATTATATTAAATTATTTTTTAAATCTATAGGTTGCAAATATCTTAATAAAAAAACAGTTATATTTGCAGACATTGAAATTTTAGAATGCTAAAAATTGAAACTATGACTCCTGTGAATTGGTATTAAATAACAGAGAAATTCTTTGTTTTTAAATGAATAATGAAAGAATTGTTAGATTGGTATTTAAATAAATGCATAATGTATTCAAGTCATTTTATTTTAATACTGAAAGTAAGACAAAAAGAATGAAGTAATGTAATAAAGCTTGGAGGATAGGATTATTTTCTTATTTCTATGACATTTTAGAGTAATTTTTTAGTCAGTCTTTATTATATTGTTGGCTACTAATTATCTGCTTGATATTTGTGGGTAGTATATTACTACAGCAAAAGCATTAAATTGTATAAAAAGCAATCTCCCATGAACTTTTATCTAATACTTTTAGTAATTAATAAGAAAATATGGATTTTTTTATTTGTATCAACATAGCTTGCATATTTCAACAAATGAAAACCAATGCATAAATGAATTTGAATTTTGTATGATAGTTTTTCCCAAATGCTACTGAAAAAAATACTTATTACAATAGATTTTGATTAGCCAATATGCGATCAATTAAACTGCATGAGCAATCCAATAATTAACTGTAATAAGGTGAATAATCTATTGATTCTTTTACCGGTTAATACAGCAATAGACATATCTAAAGTGTAATTTGTCATAAACCACAACAAGTTAATTTTTACCATAAATAGATAATACAATTACATTACCTTTATTTTTTCCTTCATATATAAGTATTCACATGAATATCTATTCAACAAAATAATTTTTGTCCTTATGATTTAAATACTCTTCTCTATTCTGCTACTCTTAATTCTTTGGTGACGGGAAGTTTTTTTAAGAACTTATTTTGCTTACTTCATTTGTTTTTGTTTTGGTATCATAATTATTTTAAATAACAAATGCATTTGCTCAATTTTTTTACTTTTTGAGAAAAGTTGTAGAAATATAGTTTCTTAATGCTGTCAACATTGATTATTATTTTATATTTTTGTTAATCAATATCAGCAATATTTATTCCATCTAAGATTGTTTATTTGACAACATTCACCTGATATTTTTTTCCTTTGTTTATTATTTTGTTATAATTATTTTCTACTTTTGTGTAGAAGATGGTGTATCTGATAACAAGTTCTATTCTATGCAAGTTCTATTGTATTATCAGAAACTTGCACACAAATGATTTTTATG
>JAPMOQ010039338.1:0-34365 GCA_026543055.1 Argiope trifasciata
AGATTATGAAAGACCCCTGTAAATGAATATTTTAATGATGTTTTGAAGGCAAAACAAGGCAAAAACAAGGCAAAGTTTCAAGTTTATTATTTTCAGAAATGAATATAGTAAATTAAATGAATCTGTATATTCGATTTACCTAAATATTTAAGGAATTGTATTAGTGATTGTTTTCCCGAATTCAGATAAATAAAGTACTTTTTTCTTTAACAAATCACTATTCCTTTTCAGTTTCTCGTATACTTAATATTGAGGAAGAAGTAATCGTCAACAAATTCTAACTCGAAAAAACACACATTTTTGGAAGATATTCATCTGACTGCCGAAATTTGGTATACAGTTTTAAAACTAATTTCCATATTACTATCAAGTTTTGAGTAAAATCTGCTAGGAAGTGTATCCAGCACTTTGAACATAAATCCAAAAAACACAATGATTTAAATATACTAAGATTAGGTCTGCGATTTTGGGACTAGAAGTACAGTTTTGTACAAAATTTTTGTTTCAACCGATTAAGAAAAACGTGTCCGAAGTATATATTCGATTTTCATATACAAACGTCATGCCAGGGTTTAGTCACCAAAAATCTCGCCAACACGATAGATTCATTAAAAATTCTAAATCCAAGCCAAAAGTTAATATTTCATACTTGTAACATATGTTTGCTCATCAGAGTCATGCAGGCCTTTCTCTGGTTTGAATCGTTTATTAAAAAGTGAGCTAGAAAATTTTTGGGAGACCACTCTCACATGCAGATGCATGGGTGGATTGAGGAAACCATTTGACTCGTGATTGTATGCCAGAAATTGCATTCAAACAGAAACTTGATATTTCAGTTATTAACAAATATCTTGTCTATCGAGACATCATTAGCTCAAATTTGAAAAGACATGATTTATTTTTTGAATGCGTAATCCATTTTGTATGTGATAATCCATATAATGGAAAAATAACTCTTCTGGATATTGATGTAATTCTTATTCTCAAGATTAGAATTCACGATCTTTTAGTATCCTCTCTCTAGATTCAGACGCTATAATCTCTGAATTCTCAAATGCTAGTAAATGGAAGTTCACTGAATTTAATATCAACTGCTATTCCATCAATATTTAGTTTTCAAATATGCTTCTAATATAATACTCTAGTAGAAGTAAAAAGGAAAAAAACTGTGAAAATATCTAGAGCTTTGTTAGTTTAGTCTTTTAAAACGATGCGAAATTCTATAAATAACAGTTTAAAGAAATCTTCGAGTGTTGAGGATCACGGTGGCCTGGTGCTGAGGTCCCGACTTTGGAATCGGAGAGTTGCAGGTTTCAGACCCGATTCCACCTGAAGGAACCGCCGTGTAGGCTAGTCTGATGCACGCTAAATCCGTTGGGACCAAGCGTTTTCCCGTCGGTGTGGTATAGAAACTTAAAGAGGGGGTTCCAACTCAGGTATCGTTCTCGTCATCGGTTCAAAATTACGAGATCAGTTCCGAAATTGCCTTAGTGTTGCTTCAAAAAGAATGTTAATATAATATAACTAAAAATTCGAGTGTTGAAATTATTGCAGTTCTGATTCAAAAAATAATGCACTGAAAATAAATTGAGAACACTGAAGAATAAAAACAACGGTATGTAATAATTCTTCTTTAGAGTTTTCAGTTCTGATAAACGAGTTTGTGAATTTTAAATTTTATATTGTTTATGCTAGCTTTAATGCATTTTAACACTTGTGTTTATGATAAATATTTTAAACGATGCAATGCCTGCATAAAATATAATTAATGAGTTTTAGGCTCAGAAAAATTCCTGTGTATACTTTAAATATTAAAAATGGTAGATCTATTATTATCTTTCTTTGGGAAAAGAATCTTTTAAGGATTTGAATTCTTTACAATTAACAAAAAGAATGCGCATCTCTGTTGATTCTGTAAAGAAAATATCGTTTAATCTGCAATTATCAAATTTGCCACTAATATCTTTTAAAGGTTTATAATATACATTTCAGAGAGGGAGTTTTTCGAAAGTTTTAATATTTTATTACATAAAAGCTGAGCATATTTTTTACATTTTCAACGGCAAATTTCAAAACGTTTTAACACGAAAGCAATTTAAACATCACTCAAAAAATCACTTTTTCATTTGTTATATAATTATCATCAAATTTATTTCCTTGTTTTAATTCATCTTTAAAATATTTTTGTGCGAAATTTAAGATTACAGTTTTCAGTATTACTGTAAATTCATAAGATTTTCATAGTTTATGTAAATATTTAAATACGTGTTTCACTCTATTTGTTGAAAGCTAAGGTAATAATGCAACAATTACTTTCTTTGGTTAGTTCATTGATTTTTTAGGAAACTTTTGAATGGTGTCTTTCAAAGATATTAAATAAATTCTTAAATATATTTATTAAACTAAATTTTCTAAAATCTTCATTTTTATTAGCATGTTTTGATGCTGTTAATCTACCCTTAGAAATAAAATCCATTATCCCAATTTAATGATGGAATCAAATACCATTTTTGATTCATGGATAAGAAAAGGGGATAATGCCATCACTCGCATTTAGAAGCTGGTTAATATGGGTATTTACTTGGTTCGACAGCAGACTTTCGATTAGGCACTGATTCGTAAATATTAAAATATGTATAAGAAAAACATCTAAAATTAACATTCCCATCAAAAAACTCCATAGCTCGCTAGTGTACAAGTAGAAAAAAGAAAGTTTTGAAAGTTTGTAATGGCTAACGTTTTTGAAAAGTTTTATAATTTCTAATGGAACATGAAACGATTATATGCTTGCTGTATGATTATCAAATATTTAGTTACTAATTTCGTCCAATTTTGATTTTTACTCATTCACATGAATGAAATTGAGAATGACTGTATTTATCTCTATTAATTATAAAATGAAAAGCTTACGCATGTGTTGTAGTTGGTGCTCTACAAGTTATTGTATATACAGGATATACCACAAGATGTGCAGCGTCTAATATTAACAGATTTGGATAGAATATGTCAAAACGACTATTCTGATGTATAACATGTGGGATCTCTGAATACAGCATCATAGTTTAATTACACGAAGAACTTTAATTATGAATTCGACTGTTTGTATTCCAAATTTCTATGCATACGACTATTGCACAAAGTGGGAGCTTTTCTAGTTGACTATACAAATTTGGGGTCACCAAATAGAGTAAAAGCGGTTCTGCCATTGAATATGCAAAGTCCCGAATATAAGAGACACATAAGACTAGAAAGCAGGTTTGATGAGAATGAGTCGTGCGTTATTCTCTAAGAAATTATTATGTTCCTTGCATTCTCCTTGTGCAGATATTCAATTGAGCACCGTGTTTTTATAGTGCTGACTTATCATGAATTAATAATAAATTTTGATTGTGGGGAAAATATTCAGTAATGTCCAAAAGCACGGTGCATTGGATAATGAAGAGGAATACGGCTCTGTTCCTTTGCAAAATTTAAATCGATTTGCCATTGACCGTTTCGGATAATTTAAGAAGGTTTGTTTTGTAAACACGATGATTAATAAGGTTGGATGTGGCGAAATTGATTTTAATTGGATTTGATTCAGTGACGAAGCTCACTTCCAACTCCAAGTATATGTTGAAAAACAGAACTGCGTTCTGGGCAACTGAAAATCCTCATCATGCAACAGTTTCGTCACTGCAAATACTTAGGCTCCTAGTTTGGGGTGTGTTAACTGCCGAAAGTGTCATTGGACCAATTTTTTAAACCGATAACGTCAAAAACGTCGATGAAGCATCGTACTGAAAAAGGATGTCATCTTTTTTTTTTGCATGACATAAACAAGGTAAGCTTCACATTTTAATTATATTATGACCCTATTTACAGAGAACCTACTTGTTATACAACATAGTACTAGTCTTGACGTGTTATATCTGAATCTATAAATAATGGAATCTGCATACCTTGTGAGACATACACATGCGTTCATCGTTAATTTACTTTAATTCTCCCTATATTTTTACCTTAATTTAGTCTGTACAACTTTATTCTAAAGTTTTCTCTTATTTATAGATCCAAATCCCATTTTTTATTTAGTTATTGCCAATATGCGTTTTAAAATGTTCCTCTTTCTTTTTCTGTCACGCCACGCTAAGAATCCCTGGCGTCTGTGTAAATGTTTTCAAATATACCTAATATTCCCTTTCCTAACACCGCCAGTGACGAAAATTCTCTATTGGAATCTCGTAATGAAATCATTAAAGAATAAAATTCTCTCTTTTATCGTGTACCATGATGTGAACAAATGACTTTTTATCATAGCCTTTTGTTTATATTCAGCTGATGCCATTCGACAGTATGTAATATGAACGATTTATATTAACAAGGACAATGATATTTGATTAAAGTAATAACAAATAACACTATTGTTTGGAACAAAGAGTTATTCTTTTGTAAATTTGACAGCTCTGAAAGCACCTAAAAAAAGTCCTCATAAATTCAACGACATCTCTTAAAGATAAGCTAATAGGCGTTTAGAGCATTATTTGTGAAAACGTATAAATAAATGAATTCTTTTCAATTGAGTATTTTGCCACAAAAGTGTGGTGATGAATTATTTAAATTTGTATCGAAAAAAAATCGTCTGCACGAAACAAGCATCAATTATTTAATCTGGAATGAAAATCTCATTCAGATAGAACCCCCATTAGAAATTAATCACACCTCCCTCCCAGTGCTGGGAAAAGTAGAACGATTTCTATTCCTCCCACACATTAGGCGGGAGGGGTGGGGGAAGGGCATTTCACCTCCCGTTCCGAATTTCCGTTTATTTAAACCACGTGCGACTTGATCCACTGTTGCCATTTTGCGTGCCTTAAATATTTTCTGCTCTCGAGCAACGAGGGAAAAAAGATTTAAAAGAGGAAGTAAAAAAAATAAAATAAGGCGAATGGCTGGGAGACTGCCGTAGAAGAAGTGGAAGTAGCAGAAGTTGAAAAGCAAATGGAGTGTGAAATAACGCCGATGCACCCTTCCCCTCTCTCCTCTTATTCTACGAAAGAGGGGGGTCGACAGCGTTATTCAAACAGCCACCCCCTACCTTTTTCTCATTTTGATATTTACAACAAAACTGCAAAAGGCGACGCTTAAATCTGAATTATTGCCATTTTTGGATATTGATTGAAAGGGGGGGGGTGCGGAATTTCTCTTAGGCGGCTTAAGATGTGACGTCACAGAGCAGAGCGAGAAACTTCGAAGCCCTCTAGTATTCTTTTTTCTTCTTCTCTTGACTTCCCTTTTACAAGGGGAAACTCCGGGGGAAAAAAGAACAAGGATATTCTCTCTTATCCCCAAATCTTTTCTTTTTGCCTTTAAAGACACTCAGAAATTGAATATAATGACTTTTTTCATCACCTTCGTCTTATTTGCTAAGACAGACGTCATTTGAATTACGAGAAAAAAAAGCGCGAAAGAAGTGTATCGAAGTACTTGCGAAAAGGTCCGGTTTTATCATTAGTTGAACACAGGCAATCGTCTAGTCGTCTAGCGATGTACAACAACGGGACATTCGTTAACAATACAAAACTCTCATTTGTCATTATAAATATTAAATTCCATTTGTAATATGCTATACATGTAAACGAATGATTCCATATTAAGGATATCTAAAATACGAATTAATGAATATTACAGAAAAATGCTTTTTCTTTCATAAATACTATAGCATTTCTTTCGTTTATACTAATGTGGGCTTTTCCTATAAATCTTTCGCTGTATTATCTAATGAAAATAGAGCCAAACATTAGAATTTGAAACCTTGAACATGACAGCCACGAGTGCTCAGAATTTCAGTTCCAGTTCTGCGCATGAAAATTTTGTGCTTCATAGTATAGTGAGCTAAGGGAGTGGTATCCTTGAAGCTTTCTTACATAGTCTGCAATAAGGATCTTGTTCTTTTTGTTCCAAGGAAGTCATATCTTACTACATTACGCAGAAAGAAGGCTTCGAATATTTTGCATGGCATTGGTGAACAATAATTATGAAATATAGATTATTGGTGTGAATCTAGTATTATTCTAAAGCCAAGATATATATTTTTGAAGCCTTTTGCCTACCAATGACAGCAAAATCTCTGAAACGAAATTGCAGATTTAATCGTATAAAATGTACCAAAGTTCATTGACGTACGTCATTGCGATTGAATGCATGCACAACTAAAAGCCTATAAATGGCCAACCATTTGATGGATTTGCAAAATTTGATAAATATCTAAAGATAAGATGCAAAACCTCTGTATCAAATTTTTATCATTTTATTTTTTGCATCTGGTATTTATCAAGTTCGCTTGTTCTCAAACAGCTTTCTAAACAGACAATCATATGGGCATGAATTTCGTTCAAAATTTAATAGAAACCTATAAACATATTCATAATTCAATAATCCAAATTTTATCAAGACAGAAAAACGTAATTCCAAATATGTCTGTCTGTAATATTTAAAACGTCTGTATAGTTTCAAAAAATGACGCAGTAAGACTTGAAATATGGAGATTCGACAAAATGTCGAGTTAAAACTTTTTTGATTGAAATACTTCTTCTATTATTAAAGTAACCACAAAGACCTACTCTGCCCTGCAATAAGATATTCGAATTTGAAATAGACGGACCGAACATCCTGAACAGCATTGATGGAAATTAACGTTGAATATAGTCAACACCAATCTCAGTATAACTCCTCATATAAGAGAGCATCCCATCATCAGTAGGATGAGCCAAACCTACACCATTTCTCACCACCAAACGGCGAGAACCAACCACTTTTCCCGAAACTTCTCACTCCCATATATTAAGTGCTCCAGTGGGAATCTACACTTACAATAAATTAGTGGGGGTTTGTTTTCCCAAAACTTTATCACATATTCTTATAAAACAGACATACCTGAGAACGCTTTGTATGACACTGACGTACAATAGTTAAGAAATATTAACTTTTTGTGGGCAATTAATGTTTTTATTGAATCTATCATATCATCCTTGGGGAGTTATTTGGTGATTAATCCCTGGCATGAGTAAATAGTAATCGAAAATCGTATTTTCTTCTCAATCAATTGTAGCAAAATTATATACGATAAGATTTTGATAAGGATTTCTTTACACGTGTATATATTGGTAAGGATATTATAGATATCCTTTAAAAGGATATCTTAGATCGACAAATTTTTATCATTTCACTCGGAGTGTGGGAACTTGTCGATGTCAACAATTTTACAGAACTTCTGTTGCATTAATTAAATAAATAAGATGAAATTGGATCAGGAAACACAAGAACACTTTAGAATGAAGTTAATATGGTTTAAATTAAAACAAAAATATAAAATTAATTAGGATGCATATATAACATAAACTTTTGAATGTAAGATAGTTTTGTTTTCTATTGATCATGATCAGTAAAGATCTTAATAAATTTTAATTAAGAAGTCTTGTCATGATAGGCAATAGGTAAGCTGCATATAGGAATCTCCCTAATAATTCTAATTCTTCTTAATGTTTTATTTCTGTCAACTGTTGCTATAAAAATCTTGCAAGGTGCCCTTTTGTTTGACGTCATCGAATGGATTAAATGGCGGGAGATAATTTCATTGAGAAGCTGCAATCATTGGAAGAGCCTTCTGAATGTCAAAAGGTTGCGAATCGCTGCTGTTTTGTTAATTACGTCAACCATGAGATGGACCCACTCTTTTAACCTTTGGTGCCCATTAGCTGGGGGGAGAGTGGTGTTGTCTAATTAAATGGAAAACCCCTTTTGGGGTGAATTAGGGAAGTGCCAACGGGAGGCCTTATTACTCGATTATCCGTGTGCCGACAACTCAATTGGATCGTTTGTGCAGCGATTAAGGCAGCGCTCCCGTCTGCTGATTTTGTGATTAGCGATCTCTCCCGTATGCTTCCTTCTTTGCCTGTTTTTCCTTTACTGAGTGGTAGGGTCTCTGGCAGTTGGCGAAGAATTACCCCTGTTGGCGAGGAAAAGAGATAGTTGGCGATTGGGAGGAATGGATAAACATTATATTATGCTCATTTTTACTTTCTTGTATAGAAATTATAAAAAAGAATTAAATTTTGATCTAAATATGTATACAGAAAGTAGCTATTTCTGTCAATCTGAACGAGGTCAAGATGTTACTATAAAATTTAAAGAACTATATGATTAAAACTTATGCTCGATATGCGTGAATACTGCGTATGCATGATATAATTTAAGTAATTCAACTTAACAGTTTCTGGAAAAAACAAACAATGATTTAAGAAAATTCTTTCTGATTTTTTTTGTAAATATTAGTTTTATTAAAAAATAAAATTCTTACAACTGCGAGCTTTATTTTGTCACAAAAGCAAATTTGCCTAATTCAATATCAATCTTACGGATTAAAAGAATTTTATGTTCCAGCATTTTGGTTATTAGAGATGTTTTATTGATAATAATTTGTTGATACTAAATGCTGATGCAACATATACTTATAAAATTTTGAATCAAATCTGTCAATTGATTGTTCGTATATAAGTACAATCACATGCTTGGAAACTCTATAATCAAAAATGAAAAGAAATTTAGTATCTGGTCATATTAATAAAATTGTAGATTATATAAATTGTTGCTCTTTCAAGTTGGCAGATTTAATTCAAAATAGATGAGTAGAATTGACAGAATTTGGTAGAAATTTGAAAGGCATCTACATTTTAGATTCTAAAACTGAGTATCCAATTTTATTCATAAATTTTTCATTATGTTTTTTGTACATTACAAATATGTTTTATGTTATATTATTTTTTTTTGTTTTATGTATATCCAAATTTATTCATAATTTAATCGTAGTGTTTTATTGTAGCATCTTAATTTGTACTTGGATAGACAGACTATCTACTTATGGATTTCAATCAAAATGCAATAGAATTCTGCAAATTTGATTTAAAATTATCAATTTTCATTATTCTTTTTTAAGTTGTTTTTGAATTTTAATACTGTCAGACAGAGCGACAAATATACAACTTAATTTTTTTTTTTTAATTGAAATTAGGGAGGTTTGAAACTTGAAGATTTGACAAAATCTCGAACTCAAGTTTTTTTCGTGTTTCAGTTTATTTTTATTTGGTAACTTCGTGCGGAGGAAAAAAAATGATTTTTTATATTTCTTGACATTTTATAGAAAATTGGCTGCAAATAATTTTCTGTAAAATTTTTCTTTATAGGATACATACTAAAAATTCTTCAGTCTTAATCTGGTCGAACCTCTATAAATCAAGTGTGA
The DNA here is from genome assembly GCA_026543055.1 of Argiope trifasciata. Taxonomy (NCBI): domain Eukaryota; kingdom Metazoa; phylum Arthropoda; class Arachnida; order Araneae; family Araneidae; genus Argiope; species Argiope trifasciata. The sequence continues at coordinate 9,281 of JAPMOQ010039338.1, forward strand.
AAGTTCACAATTAAAAAAGGGTATATGGAGAAATTACAATAATAGAAATACATAGAAAATTTCCCATCAAATTCTTATAGCTATTCGTTTTTATTTTTTCAAATTGAAAAAAAACTTTAAAATATCTTAATTGCCAAAGAAATTTATTTTTAAATCTGGGCAAATATGTATCTAACAGAAATTTACTTACAAAGTATCAGAAGTATATATTCTAATACATTTTCCTTTAAAATAAAGAAATTAAAAATTTAATCTATTTTAAAAATGCATAAGTATATAATTTTTAACTTTTATATAATTTATTAAAAAATATTTTTATTATAAACCTTTAAAAAATTTTAAAAACGCTAAAATACAAAATAATAATAATAATAAATATGCATTATATGTATGTACAAATATGCATTGCACGTTTTTTTAAATAAGTAAGTAAGTTTGTTAATAAAATATGCATTAATATTTTTTTTTAATGGAAATAATTTTGCATCTACTTTGGGCATATTTTTCATTCCATTTTCTACATTCTTTTTTAAACTGAACTTTCTTTTTTATATTTAATTATTTCTATGATTTATTAGTTGTTGTTTGATGTTTTACTTAAAGAAACCACTTGTCTTTCTTAAGTACATATAAAATTCATACTTAATCTATATTCCTTCTTTTATAACAAATCTACATGTGCTTTTCGATTGCACTGTGTAAGAATACCTTTTTTATGCAAACATATTGAAAAGATGTATAGGAATTTTATTTCGATAAGTAGATTTTTTTTCCTAATGAAAATTCAACGTTCTCAAAAAAAGGTTCTATTCATATGTATTTTCGATGTACGGTAATTATATATATGAAGATTTCGTAATACATATTACTATATTCAGCCTTGTGGACGGAACGAACGAAATACTATCCTTTCTCAGACAAGCACCTAAGAGTTGCTTTCCCCACTCAAAGTGTCAACAGGTTAAAAAACCAGTTTTACTGAAAGTTCCTCAGTGTTTCCAAAAAATAACTAAATATAAAACGCATATATATTTTATAAATAAGTCAAAAGACCCTAAATGGTGTAATATACAACTTATATGTATATAAAAGGTTAACTTAACAATTACAAATTGCTTCATTAAATGTTTTTACAGTTGCATAGAATTTGTCGCTTCGCTTAGCCAATGAATGGACTAATAAAATATTATTAGAAATGTTCAGAACATGGTTCTTCGGTTTCTGTTTCTTCACGAGAAAAAAAAAGCGAAATAGATTTCAAATACAAAGTTTAATCGTTTGCAAGAATAGTTTTAATCGTAAGCAGTTGTTGCCAATGAAAATCGTTGTCCATACCTTCCAAAACAATTCTATTACAAATCTAAAAAAATCTTTAAAAAAAAAACCTTTTTAATTGTATCAGTTTCATTTTCATATAATTCTTCTTTAATTTTAACAATATATATATATTTAAAATTCAGTAATACCTAAATTTTTTTTTACTATTATGACAGAATTCAAACTCCATTATCGAAAAATTCAATCGAATACTTTAGTCATTCCTTAATTCTGTAAAAAAATTATCACTCACTGTATATTTTGAATTAGGCGTTTGTTAATTTGAAAAAAAAAAAAAAAAAAAAAAAAAAAAAAAAAATCAATCAATTATTCAATTCATGCCTTCCAGTTAAATCAAATAAAAAATTAAGATTCTAAGAAATGTTTTCATGTTAATCATCTACCACCCTAAAGCTCAACATTGTAAGTGAAAAAGCTAATCGCTGAAGACAGTTAATTTGTAATAATTCAGTTACTTGCTCCTTTTGTATCTTTTAAATTTGTTACCAAAATAATGCATTGAAATATGAAAAACGACTGCAATATTTGTTTGTTTTTTGTGGTAAAGCAGAGAAAGAATTATTAATGCGAATTCTAAACATTCGCATGTATAATTTAACCATTGATATCATTAGGTTTAATCCTTTGCTATCTGAAAATTAATAAGATACATAATTATACACATGCGGGTAATAGTTTTGTTATAACTCCGAAAAATTAATGTCAAATTTTTCTCATAATGTTTTTACAACAATCATTATCTAAGAAGAACATGAAGATAGTGCATACTTACTTTCGAGTCAGGCTCGATTGCTGGGCCGCAAAGAATTAACGAGACATTCGTGATAAGTATAACTTAAAAACTAATCTGTGTGTATATGGGGATCTAAAAACATTATTTGGAGAAACAGTCATGAAGTTCTTTTAAATCTGTTGATGTAGAACTTTAGGTTAAAACTTTGAAATTCTTTTTAAAGAAATCAATTTTTTTACTATCAAGAATCTTTTTCCCAAGGTACGAAGATGATAATACAGCAAACCAAATAGAAAGGCAGAAAGGAGTAAACAAAATATGATAAATTATTTAAGACTTATACAGTTTTAAAGAAGAATTTGTTGAAATAGAATTTCGGTTCCTAGGGGAAAATAGTAGCTCTGGAAATATACACAGTAAAAGCTCTTTATTCGCGGGGTATATGTCCCATAAATATGCCGCGAATACAGAAACCGTGAATACGGAATGGTAATTTATATGGGATTATAGGGGATACGTTCCTAGGTGACAAAATAATAATAAAAAAAAACAAATATATATAAAAAAATCAATTGAATTGAAGTTTTTGAACATTTTTATTAATTATCATAAGGCTTAGGCAATGGTTTGAAGAATTTTGTAATTTTCTCTTGCTTGACAGTTTTTAAAAGCTCCTTCAGACTGATAAGCAGAAGGCGCATAAGCAATTCGCCCCTTAAAAATAAGACTTCGTTCCATAGACGGATCATTGTTCATAAAGAAATCGCAAAGCTCATTTGCTATTCTTAAACCTTCACTAAGACTTTTCAATTTAAATGCCACGTTTCCAGTGCTTATTGAAGCCTCTTCTTCAATGAGCTGAGAATTCAACATTTCCTCCAAGTCGGTTTCAGTGAGATCTTCATCTTGAGATTCAAGCAATTCCTGAATGTCATTTGATTCTATCTGTTCGCACTCATCTCATCCTATTCCATTCGCGATTTCGGCTATGTTTGCAGTTTGCATTTAACAACATACTTTAGACAAAGTTGTAATAAGATAGTTTACTTTCTTTATTTGTCCATTTGACCGCATTTACAAAGGATATTGGGTCGGATACCTATTGGAATGCTTTTTTTTATTATGTATGTACTTATTAGATCCGCGAATCAGGAGCTTTTAGTGTATATATATATATATATATATATATCCTTGTTGTATTACAGATCGACCAAGGTCGATTTTTTAACAACCCTGTATTCAGTGGAAGTTCGAACATTTGGGTGCCTGAATATCAGTTTACTACAAAACAAAAAGAGCTAGATAAAATTTGGTATACAGGCTTAGAAATCTATCCGATTTGGAACTAATTACATCAGGTTGCCTCATTCTATGAGGTTGCATTAACATTTGAAAGTTTTAATTCAAAATTAATGCAATGACAATTTGCTATGCGATTTTATGACTACAAATAAAATTCTGTGTTAAATTTTGGTTTGAATTAGTTAAAAGCAATGCATATAATTTTCACTAATTCATTGTGTTTAAGTATTGATTTTTGTTATTTACAATAAAATGTCAGTGTCAGTGACAACAGTTGTCAAAAAACCACACGATAGATTCTGTAAAAATTCTGAATTCATGCTTAATATAAATATTTCGTGTAATATGTAAAGCGCTCTCGATCAGACTCAAGGTACACAATCTTATGCAGGAAGTGGAGGATAATACTTTTATCAGAGAATATGTAAGAAAAATTAGTGGTGATAAATCTTATGAACACAGATACTAAACAAAAGTCTTGTTCCTTGATTTTCACCAACGGAAGTATATTCACGTCATTCAATATTTCATGAACTAATAAAAATGGTTTGAATCGTGTAAAAGAATGCAATATATTATTAAAAAGTACCCAGAAAAAATTCCTTTTAAAACTACAAAAATCTGTGGAAAATTAAACTAATTAAATTAATATCATCAAAAATACAATTTTTTCGATTTTGAAATGGCTAGAATTTTTTTTGATGTAACATTATTTTTGGAACTAATCACAAAAAAAAAACCCCTCCAAAATTTCCCTAAATTTTTAATTAAAATTCTAATTACTTAAAAAAACTCATTCAAAGGCGCACATTCCCATCCTCTAATATATATATGTGTCAAATTTTGTGGATCAAACACCATGGCCTGTAGAAAGCCAACAAAACACACTCATTCATCTGTATTAATCGTACAAAAAATATTCTGAAAACATCAAAATCGCTTGTTTTTATAAACTTGGTGCAATAAGTATTAATTTTCAAACGATATACCCACATTTAGAATTTTTTGCAAACTAATTAAAAAATAATATCCAATAAGGACAATGAGAAGCATATTGTATCTAATTTTGCTTTGGCATCTTTCATTCATAGAACCAAACCACTTAATAAAAATCTGATTTTGATTCTCGAGCTAGTCACCAGCATATATTTATCAAATAACGAAAGAACAGAAATTACTTAGTCTTTCTAAGAGAGACACGTCCCTTCTGTTTGTAACAAAGTTTCGCACCCCTTCCCCCTGAGTGGCAACCTCGTCGCCCCCTAATCGTGTTTCCTCCGTTAAAGGGTCGTTAGCTCCCTTCCCTGACTGAAGGCTTCTCTGAATTTATTGCACGGTGGACGCTGCTTATTCGCAATGAAACGTCCCCTGTCAAATTCTGGTTCATATGAATCAAAAACACCAAGAAATGTCACCTTGAAAATTCTTTGTGATATAATACAGTTTCTGTAATAAATATTTTATTTCTGGTACGTAATACAGTAATCATCATTGACATGAAATTGTAACTGGTAAAAGCACTCAAAAATCTAAAGCCAATTGCTTCATGATAATAAAACTATTGTTAGTGTTTTTGTTTCTTTCTTGTATGTATAGTATAACAAAAGTATAGAAGGACCAAGATAGCTTGATTGATAGGGCGTTAGACTTGTATCCCTTAGTTTGTGAATTCGAACCCCACGGGCCGAAGAATCTACATTTGTGTGTTGACTGGCGAGCTTATAAATATGTCGTGATCACAAAGTCCTCTATATAGAGAGTAATACCATTGGTTGTAATGGCTCAGAGATGATCGTTCTGTGATCGAAGCCTAAATTACGATTTGAGGATGGGTGGTTGAAATGTATGAATGAACTCTGCCCCACAAAAAGTGTTATGATGCTTGAGTAGCAACCCTTACTAGATGCCTCGATTGAAAAAACAAGAGACGCAAATTCGAATTAAATAGCAATGACTTTTTTTGTCAACGGGCTTGTCAATAACAAGTACCATTAGCAACAACAAGTATAGTAATAGTTAAAAAATTCGAACACGAGATTTTGATGAACCTCCAAGCTATAGACATATAGAGTTCGAAAAACACATATTTGGAAAATGACCGTCAGTCTTTAAGTCTGTGACAAAAATAACTGAAAAACGCTCTAAGCTAGAAGATTGAAATTTGGTATATGGTGGAATGTGAATATTTTATAGTTCTGTAACTTCAATTCAATCGTTTTCCTTTTGTCAGATTTCAATACTTTTCCTACACTTCCTCTGATTGTGTTTCATTAATTTTATGAAATTCCATTAATTTTATGAAAAATCCCCATACTAAATTATATCCATCTACGCTTAAGCATTTTTGAGTTATCGTGTTCACTATCAGGCATATATAATTCAAAAATGTGTTTTTCGAAATCTGAATTAAGGTTTGCAACATAGAAAAACTTCAAAATCTCGAATTCAAATTTTTCTACGATTTTAATATTTTCTCTTTGTATGTAAAAAATTAAAGAAAAAGAAATTAAAAAATATGTCGTAAGTGTTCCTAATAGACATATGGTGCTGTCATACATAAAGAGAAAATGTAAAGATTTTCATAATTTGGAAATTTCAACTGAGGACTTGAAAATTCTATGAACTTTCAACAATTTTCCATTAAACCCGGATACATTTTAACAAATGTGTATAGTTTGAAATAAGTCCATTACAATATGTTTCATGAGAACGTAACAAATTCGGACTAATATTTTTATATGAACGATATAAATTATGGCAACCAATTCCTCTTTCTTCGTCATAAAATCAGTAACTCAACCACCTGATTATCTCCTAAAGTTCTACATCAACTGATACCGCACTAATTCTTCAGAAGAGAATGCATCTGTCTTCTGGACAAAGTCCTCTTTAAGCAATCCAGTCACAAAGAGAGATATTCAGCTAAAAGAGTTTATGGACGAAGTTTGGCTAATGCATCCTCACCCACAGGTAGGAAGGAGCGACAGGGAGACGTCCATTGTCCAACAGGTCGGACTGACAAACGACCTCCCTTCTCGGTGAGATGCACACAAAAACTGCTGAATATTCCACTTCCTCCCCTGATTAAACGGTCATTTAGGAGTGGACGGCGCCCGACGGACGGTGGAGTGGTTGACGAGGGATGGTCACCGCCAAAATCACATCTACGGGCTTTGTTTGAAATCATTTTATGTAAGATAGAAAGAGGGAACGTATTTTATGTGTAATTTATTAGAAATGTTTTTATCAAAATAGTCGGGAAGATAATTTAAAGACTTTTATATTTATGAAATCCCCTTTTCTATTTAGTATTTATTTTACTCCATGACTGGTTCACTAAAAATGAAATCTTTCACATTTGTACAAAGGAACATTTAATCTCAAGTTTCCATACCGAAATTAGAATTCTTTTTAGCCAGTTAAATGTTTGTGATAAGCTTACTCGTCATGGAAAAAGAACTACATTTTGCAATATGATGAGTTTATAGCTAATCAGAAGACGCAATTTAAAAACATATGTTTTGAAAAGGTAGATAACTGATAACTGATTAATGAAAGAAAAGATATTTAAACCATTACGTGTAAAGATTAGAATATTTGACAGGTTTTTATCTCCTGGATGTTATTATTATTTACTCTTTTCCACCTTATGTTTCAAATATGTAATACATGTTAATAAAGTTTTGATTATTTCATTATTTTAAGTGCAAAAGATGCCATAATAAAAGTTGTTTATGCTGTTACTTTTGGCACTTTACAAGCCCGCTGATAGATTTGTCTGCGATTTAAACTTAGTGAGCGTCTCTTGTTATTTCAGCAGCGCTAACTTATGCTGAGAGTACGATCTAGCTATTTCATGAGTCAGATTCGCTTTCACAACCCCTTAATATAAGGAGCCACGTTCACACATCTCACAGATAGAATACAGACGAAGAACAACCATACCCGAACTGGGTATAAAACGTATTATAAATATTACATTCTACTGATGAGAATGTAATTTGTATTTTGAGATGTATTTTATCTCATAGTCACTAATAGAGAATGCGAACGCCAAAATGTTCTTAAAAGCAAAATTAACTAAAGACTTTGAGAAATGAATCGAGCTTGTTCGAGAAGACAAATAATTTAAAGTAGCATGATTTTGCATCAATATCATAAATTATCTTCTCGTAATAGCTTCTACATATTGTAAGATAATGTAGTAAAATATTGTTCATTGTCATAAAGATCATAGATTATATAATAACCTATTCCTGGGAGGATTTTGTGCTCTAATAGCTTAATTAATTACTGGGATTTATTTTCAATACTAGCCGCCTTTGGCGACCAGCTGGTTCGCCATGAGTAAAGCGTTCTAAAATTTTCAATTAAATCACATACTCATTAGCCTTGAAGTAATTCCGGGCATTGATTGGCCTGAAATTAGTATTTTCTTTAAGATGATGGACGGAAAGTTCTAAAAGTACACCTTTTCCTAGTAATATTCTTTAATTTTATAAATCCGTCAGTTTTAACCATCGGTTATGCTTCCAAAATATAAAAAAAAATTTCGATGATGTTGCCAAAATATGAAATATGTTTTTTTAAAGAAAGCGAGAAAGGGAAAAAAAGTATTAAATTAATGATACAGATATTGCAAACGATAACATAAATATGCCATTAAGTCGGGATTTCAATGCATATCCTGTCAAAATTCAATCAAGTTTACCGTAAATGAAGAAGATTTATTGAATTAATGGTATAGATATTGCAAACGATTGTAGAAACCTTTGCTTTGCATTTATTTTTCAAAGAAAATATCACATTTTATATTTCTTTTATTTTATCCAGTCACGTGCCGAAAGTTGCATTTCTGTAGATTTATTTTGCGATGATATTTTTTTTATTTGAACTTCCGGCATTCTTTTATTTTATCCACTCACGTGATAAAAACATGGTTAAAATATTTCTTTAAAAATTCATTAAAAATAGAAGTTTACATTATAAATTAAAAAAACTGATACCATTAGAAAGCTAATTTTTTTATCTTTAAATTGATATAAAAATCATGTTTGTGCAATAATATTTTCGGAAGTTATAACGGAAAAACGTCGAAATTTCGCTTAAATTTTAATTAATTCAAATTCTAATTAAAAATTCGAAAAAAGGGCTCCGAGGTGCACATTCCGGACCTCCAAGGTATACATGTACCAAATTTGGTAGCTGTAGGTCCATCGGTCTGGCCTGTAGAGCGCCAACACACACACACACACACACACATTGAGCTTTATTATAAGTATAGATTATATACATTTTAGTTCATCTTTTCAACTGCTCGAAATTGAAAACTCGTTTAGTTAAGAAAAGAAAATATAATGCGCATATATAAAAATGAATGAAAATCTTAGTCAATAAAATAGTTATTGTTTCCAATGGTACTTGTCATTGACAAGCCCGCTGATCGCTGTCAGCGATTTTAAGCCTAAATGAGCGACCCTTGTTTTTCAGTAGCGCGAACTAGGGCCAAAAGTACGACTTAGCTATTTCATCTTTCACATTCGCTTGCATAACTTCTTTTTACAGGAGGGGGGACCTTCACACTACTCACAGATAGAACACTCCGTATTGGACATACATGTTTCACTTACAAAAACATAATTTTTGGCGAAAATGTGCCTGTTTGCAATAGCTGCCAAGTTCAATTTTCTGTTCATCATATTTTAATTGACTGCCCCGTCTTTAATTCTTATCGTTTTCATTTTTTTACCTTGTCTTCAGTATTGGAAGACTTGGTAGGTGAAAAATACCACCCAAACATTTTTAAATTCTGATGAGCTATTGGCTTTCTTACTTGTATATTGACCTTTTATTATTCTGTCTGTGTTGTACTTTTCTTTTCACCCTTATTTCAGTTATTCATACTTAATTTTTAAGATGTTAAAATAATTTTTACATTATTTTTTGGAATTTTTTGGATACGTGTGATAGTTTCATAAACAGTTGTTTTTTAAAATAATTTTATGCTTTTACCATTTGATTGGCGCAATATGGCCAAAAATGGCTCAAAACCAAACCAAACCCCAGATAGAACACAGAATAACAACAATGCCCGAACTGGAACTCGAACCCGGGTCGCCCAGAATACTAGGAAAACACGTCACCCCTAAACCAGGACGACGGCCCCTAAAATAATCAATTCCATATTCCATCCAAATTCCATTGTAATCATACGAGGGATTATCAATCAATAAATAATACACAAAAATTCAATACAATAGCAAAAAAATAATACATGGCAATATGAAACGGAAATGAAAATATTATTAATTTATTACTTTTCAATATACCTGCCATTAACATTGAGATATTGACCCAGCATTGGATCAGTTTGAAAATCCTGGTCTCATAGAATGATGCATCTGAAGTCGGCATCTGGGTCAAACTTCTGCAGTCCAGGAACATATTTTCTCCAAATGTATGAAAATTTGAAAGCATTATTTCAAAGCTGTGTGATGAGCGCTCCAAAGCTTCCCAACCAAATATTTGTAGTTTTTACATAGATAAGATGTGTGATTTAAATAACTACCTTATACAGGTCAACGTCATTCTTTGAAACCAAGACATTCGAATCGAACTGGGACAAATACCTCAATATGATTAGCAGGTAAAAAAGTTATAAATTGGTAATACTTTTATATACACCTCATATTTTCATGCACTGTATTTTTTACTCCTACAGATGTTAAATTCAACTGTATGTGTGTTCTTTTTGACACCTCCTAGTATATAAAATATTATAAGATAATAGAGTTGCCTTAATAATATTAGGGTAAACCAAATGTGTATTTCACGATAAGGAATACAGATTAAAATTAATATTTTTTCCTTTTTTAATATGCTAGTTTTTTTTAACATTAAACTTCTGTTGGGAAGTCTTCCGAAAATTAACCAAAAAGAATTCCACAGTAAATATTATTGTCTACATTTTTACAGCAACTTTTTCTAACAAAATTTCTTTTTTTAGAAAAAAAGTAAAATTATATTAGATTTTTTTTAAAAAAATTTTATGGATGCAAGCAATTTTGTAAAAACAGCTTCAATAAAGGAATTATAACATTTAAATATGAGAAATTTAAAAATATAATTGAAAGGTTTATTTCTCAAATACATCCTGAATGTTTTATATGGTCCAATTTAAAATTTCAGTTGAAAAATGAAAAGGTTATTTGAAAAAATATTCCTTATTTTGAAATTCTTTAACGTGATTACAAAACATGGGAAAACAGTTTGTTTCTCTTTTTCTATTTGCTCGGGAGCTGAACAATAAATTATGATTGAAATGAAAGTTAAAATTCCTTTTTCACTTCACTTATTTTTTCTGGGATAAAAGGCTAGTTATTAATAAATATTAATGAATATTTACTGGTAAAGCGAAATTAACAGGACTAAAAGGATTTAATAGTATTTTTTCATTTGCACTTCTTTCCTACTGTTGTAAAAAAATATCGTTTGCCTTTTCAAAAAAACAAAACAAAATATTTATTTTGCATTCTGATCATAATTTTTTCCATACATATTTTGCGACTAAAATTTGCTTCATCTTGAAATTAAATAAGATCTAAAATATAAAGTAATAAATAATTTTTTAAAAACTTGTGAAGATTTAATTTCAAAAGGTTACTCTTAAGAATAATATGTACTTTGGTGAATTTATTGTTGTATCAGTTTCAAAAATGTATTTCTTTTGGAACGTTTTTTATATATTATCTTCCGAAAAAGAGGAACTAATTAATATGTTTGAAGAAATATGCGTAATATATTTTCACAGCAAACTGTATATCAATCGAGCTGTACAAAAAGTCTACATATAAAAAGTCTACATTTTTTATGCAAATATAAAATAGCAAACGATTCTTTAGGAACAGTGCCAACCACTCTTTTTCCACAATGCTAACTTATCTCAAAAGCTATCGCCAATCCAAAGGAATTAAACCGCTTTGCATCTTCAAACCACCATAAACTAAAGCATTTAAGACAGAAAAAAGTATCTGCACGGCACAGTTTGTTGCCAATGCTTGCAAAATAAACTTTGATCGGTTGAGTTTAGATGTCCAATTGAGCGGAGAAACGGAAAAAACCGTGTGATCAAAGAGTATCTTTTTCCAACCCTTTGAAAGTATTCTTTCCGAAAGGGCCGTGCTTCCCCATGCGCGAACGAGTGGCCGAGCGTTTCTAAGAGGGAGGAGCTTTGAAGTTTGCTGACGTCATCTGGAAGATGCGAGCGGGCCCCGCAGCGCTGGAGAGAGAGGGTTAAGAGGGTTTCCCTTTCTATGCCGTTCGTTTCAGAACAATGCGTTTTAAAAAACTTCTGTGCAGAATTTTTACCTACAGAATTGGATTTTGAGAGTATTCATACTTAAGATTAAATGCAGAATGCTAATTCGTTATGTCTTTGAATCTGAAGTAGAAATGGTATTTACCAGAAAAGGGCAGGCCATTTATGTCGTCTGATTTATTGTTGATAAATTAATATATATATGAGTAAAGGAGATTCTAACTTCTAGGTTGAAACGTTATACCATAGTATTGCTTTAGATTTCATTCGAAGGTTTCTGTGTCTTCTTAACCCTGCTTTTTTTTTAAATCAGAGTGATATTATTGATTAAAGGAAAAAAATTGAAAAAAATCCTATTATAAATATATATTATAAAAATATTTTTAAAAATGATGATGCAAATATCCCTTACTATACAAATTTAAGTGTTAAACTCTGTACAGAATCTTTAATGACTCTCTCTTCTAAATTTCTCCATTTACTGTCGCTTTTATTGGTAAAAAAATAATCTCAGATTAGTTATAAAAAATATTCAAGAAATCTCTCATGTCCAAACAGCGGAATGATTTCAAACTCGCTATAATGATTTTGTCATTTGTATTTTCACAGCTAAGTTCTACATTACGCAATAGTCGTGAAAAAAGTTGCCAGCTATTTACAGTATTCCTGTTTTGAGTACAATTTTTTGGTCACTAAATGCTAGGAGGGAAATTTACATCATCACGCAAAGAAGGATTAAGAAATTGTTTCAAATATAACAAATGTAACATGAACAAAATCAAAGAAAGATTTCCCCAAATTTTCTAACATATTCTTTACTAAACGGGTTATTCCCTTGCTCCCAAATAAAACTGTAAACCTTAGGTAGAGTTGAGAAAGTTTGGCAAAGCATTTGCGAAAAGTAATTTCGAAATATTGTTTTTTGACGCAAATTTAGCATCTTTACTGAAAATATCATACGATCATTGGCGACATAGTATACGGGTAATCGTACTTTGAAAATTTGTGTTTTGGGATCGTGTACTTTGAAACTAAAATTTTATGGGGAAAAAACTACAATTGTGTTCCCAAAATCTCATTCAAAATATTTAAGTCATTGCATTTTTGATTTATCGCTTTCATAAGCATATGTGAAAGTACAAACCGATAGATGTCCTTGAGGGAGTTGATTCCCACGTTGGTAGATGTTACATTTTAGGTATTAAATTTATGAACCAAGTTTTATCCATCTAGTTCTTTCTATTCTTTAGCTATCATTTGAACTTATGTAACTACGTACTAACTTCTTCTCGCAGGAAATAGTTCAAAATTTGCTAGAAATTTACAAATTTAGTTTAGAGATCGTTTATCAAATTTCATCTTTCTATACAAAATCGCTTTTGACTTATCCCGTTTATAGACAGACGAATAGTTAGATAGATTTTAATTTTTTTTCGGACATATGCTTAGTTTGTTTTAAAGTGAATGTGCGTAAACAAAAAAAAATCTTATATATATACAAAAAATACAAATGTATTTAGAGATTTATTAAAATTAGAGCAAAAAATCGAACTAAAATTATATTGCCATCATTCAAAGAGAAAGTTTTGTATTTTAATGCTGTGGGAAAGTAGTATTTGTGTCATTATACGTTAAAAATTATTAAAGAGAAATCACTTATCATGATTGATTATTTAGTTTAAATTTATTTGTGATTTTTAAATATATTTTTTTGTATGAGTTTACTACACAAATAGTAGAGACCTACCAAATGTGTGCCTATAAATACAACGATTTGTCCTAAAAGCGTTTGGAATAGTTTTCGAGTTATGAATGTCTCAGGGTTCGAGTACTCAATTCATAGATAGTATCCAGGGTATTCAATATTATAATGTTTAGAAAATTCACATCTTAAACCTAAGTCCGGTGCCAGGAGTAATGCTACAGGTAATAACATTGCAATGGGGTAAAGTGCTAGATGCGAAATGGCTGTCATAGCTGCAGTGTAATTACACGTGATATTTTACTCTACAAATTTTATCATTTTCTAGAGCATGTATAATTCGAAAGCATATTGTGAAAAAAAAACCTTGGACATTCTAGGTTTTACTAGTACCTAAAGTCTGTGGCAGCCTAAGATGGTGCTTCAAAATCTGAGGTTCAAAGGTTCTAAGCTCTATTCTCTTTAATATCTCTCTAACACTAAGCTGAATATGTTAAACATGCTAGGTTTAAATAACCAACACTTGTGCGGGCGGGAATTTTGGCAAACTATAGAAGCTCAGATACCGTCTTCGGTAACAGTATTGTCCTTCAAAAATTAACCAATCAAAAACTACGCTTATTGATAAGTTCAACCAATCAACTTACCGTTAGTTTAACAATTTAATCAATCATTAGTTTAATATTCAACGTAACTAAACTGATGTTAATTGCTAGTAGTTTAGAAACCTAGTTCCCCAGACTTTCTGCTACATATCAGCTTAATTTTATCAAAAAGACAAATTTTCAAACTTTGAAATGATGCAAAAATCAGCTTTGAGCAATAACGTTTACAGGAGTAATTGAGAAAAGAACTGAAATTACGCTTTGTATTAATTAAAATTTCAAACCTAATCATATCAAAATGTAAATTTTCATCTTCTGTTCTGTAAATCATCACCATACAAACATTCACATTCACGATCACCTGTTCTATTGATAGATATTTAATTTTTGAAAATATATTTTATAATTATTTTTATAGTTACTTCAAGATACGATTTTAATTGTGTTTTGTTTTCATTATTTTATTTTAAAAAATAATATGGTTTATTCATAGCATCTCCACAGGAATTGTCCTTCATTTTTTGCATGAAGCATATTTTATAAAAACCAAATATTAAAACCATTATACGAAAAAATAAAATGATATTTTAGAATAGAATACTAATTAAAACAAAGAAGCAGTTTTTTAAAAATCAGAGATATTGTGTAGGGAAGGGAGGGGGGGGTTCTGGACCTTCTTTAAGATCGATTTAGAATGTCTATTTTCTGACAATTTTTGTTCTCTTTTTTTTTAAAGTAACGGCGAAATTTTTCAAATTTAAATTACTAAATCACATTTAATGCTACTACTATCGACACTAATGGAAATTCAAAGCTACAATAGAATTAGTTAATTTATTTTACACTATATAGTTATTAAAAATTCTTTTTGATCATTCAGGAAATAAAGTCCTACTTGCATTCTACATTAGAGAATCGAGTGTTAGTTAAAATAGCAAATAAATGCCCTTTCTCTTAAATGAAATTGATTCCTAGACATAGAATGAAAAAAAAAATTGTTTTATTTTTCTAAGAATGATTCATTCGAAGTACAGTTACTACATTCCTTTCCAAGTTTCTTTCTTAGAAGTATTTAGTTCTTTTATAGAGATCATTTACGTAATTAATCATCACCACTGAAAATTATTTGCTCACAAAAACTGTCTCCTCGTTTATATTTATCAGAGCTTTTCATAGAGCTTTCTCATTTATATTTTGGAAAGATTTCAGCTTACTTTTTACAGACATACAAAAATAAATATTAAATATTAATGTGTTTAATGCACAGAGTTGTAATTTTCCAGACGTTAAAAAAAAATGGCATTTTTTTAGTTTCTACGACACACGGAAGCTGCTGGGAAAATAAACTTTCAATTGAGAAATTTCAGCAAAAATGGTTGAAATAATGTTGCAACTGCATTTGTATTATATACATCATTGACTAATTCTCTGTGATCTTATTAATTTTAATTTTATGTCAAAAAAGGGTCAGTAACAAATGTGCTCTCCAGATTTGTTGGGGGATAGGGGGTAAGGAATTGTAAAAATTAATGATGTCCAAATTTAAATCAATGATCTTGTTTTGTGTATATAATGAATGATTTGTGTATAATCAATTCGATTTCAAGACATTCTATCACATTTCAGAAGTTTTAACATTCGAATTCGACTTTATAACTATAACTATAATACAGAACACTGTAATAGAGAAATTATATTATTAAAAATTATTAACTGTAATATAGAAAAATAATCGAGAAGTTATACTTGCTATTATATATTAAATAATAAGCAACAATAAATAATAAACTGAAAACGATATTAATTGATGAATTATGCTAATTTCAAAATCCTACATCAGTGTTAAAACAAATGGGAAAAAAATCTTCTGCTTAGAAATTCACAAATTTGTAATTTGGAAAATGTATTTAATTTTTTGCGTATTGTAACTGAAACCTATTTCATTTTTTTAAATCTGAAGAAAAAGTAAATTACATAGCTATACCTAGCAAATAGCACTTAACGCAAATTAGATCAAGCAGAATAAGATGATCAATTATGATTAGGATTCAAAATTTTGCATCAGTTGTAAGAAAAATGAAAAAATCATCTGCATTGAAATTTAGCAAGCCATTATTGGGAATATTAATTTAAATTGTAGCATAATGCAATTAAAACCTAACCAGTTTTTTTTAATCTAAAAAATCAGTAAATTGCGTAGCTATACCTTGTAAACAAAACCTTAAAACAGGCTGTAGCACTTTTTTTAAAAATTTGTATGTATAAATTTAGAAAAAAAAAAAAAAAAAAACGAACCTTTTTTTCTGCCATTAAAAATCCAGTCAACATTAATCAAAAGGAAGTAACGGAAGTTATTTCTGAATTTAAAGATTCTTATTCTCACCGGCCCCTCTCTTACATTCGATAATCACCCTTCCCGAGCATAGCCTCAGGGTGCCAAACGATTTCAGGGCGGCAATGGAGCGAAAATCTCCCTCCTACCCAATTCCTTTGTGTTCGAATTACGGCTGCCAAGGGCTACAAATCATCAAAAGAGGGTGTAACAGTGCGAGAAAGATTTCATTTTTAAAACAAGAGAGCTCAGATGATTTTTTTCCGATGGTTTTATAATTGTCTGGAATTTTGTTCTTTTTTTCTTATGCCCTCTTCTACCCCCTCCGCTTGCTTTAAATGATGTCGGCGGTGGTCAAAAGAGAACGTTTTAGGACGCTCATTAAGCCCGCTGATAACGATGATTGGGCGGTTAGCTTTTGAAAAGAAAGTAAAGGGGGAGGGGGAAAAGCCATGATTTGATCTTTTAAGTTTTATGAGAATTTTTGAGTCGTTTTTCTTCTTAATTCTTAGTCACTTCCTAGCTCAATGCCGGAATTAGGAAGAAATATCTTTATTTTTATGGAAAAAGAGAATGACAAAACGTAACTCTGAGTTAGCTGATAAAAGTTTTTGCAGAGGTGGAATTTTCCTTTTTTTTTTGCTTTTAATTAAAATGACACTTTTAAAAATTCAAAGTAAATTATCAGATCAAAGAAAATGAACATACATAATAACTTATATCTTTTCAGCTTCAAAACTAATTTGAAGTGATTTATTAAAAGAATGGATACAACCTTAGATTTCTCACTCAGTACATTCCGTTTCTAAATCAGATACATTAATTTGTTAATTTAGATTAAATAAATAAATAATAAAGATACGGGACAAAGATTGATTTTCACATTCCTTTGTTAGGAAGGGAATTATTCTGCATGGAATTTATTATTAATTCAGTTCAATTATTCTGCATGGTTTACGTATGATTAATAATTTTCAGTGGCACATTAGCATCAATATATGGTTATATAGAGATGGATTTTCAATTAAGTATCGATACATGGTATAGCTGTAATTTAATATTTATTTTAAAAGATAAAGTACTTTAAAGTACTTCCATTTTATATATATATAATTTCACATAAATGTTTTACATTGGTTGAATTCAAATCACATTCACTTCAGATAAAGGTCAAATTTTAAGTGATATGATGGAAAATTTGGGAACTATATAGCACAATAAACAGAATGATGTAACAAATAATACTTGGCACATTATTTATCAAGATTTGAATTTAAATATACTTTTCTGAAGATGTTGTCAGGAAAAGCCTAGTAAAATATTTCATTGAAAATTTTAGCAATTGTGAATCCTTTAGAATTCGATTGTCGTCAATTGATATTTGTAATTATTTATATTGTAATATTTTTCCTTTAGCTATTTTAGCTAAGATGAAAGGAAATTAGCGATAATATAAAACCAGCAGTAGTAATCTTTCCGAAGCTTTCTTTGGCATGCAACAGTAGTGAAATATCAACCTTTGATGTGAGTTTAGAATTTTTCTTAAATTTGTCATATCATCCTTGGTGATATTTTTGGCGATTAACTCCTCGTATGCACTAAAAAGGATAAGAAAAACAGATTTAAGATGCCTTTTTCTTAATCGGTTAAAACAAAAATTTAACACAGAATTATTCTTTTCATCACAAAACTCCGTACTAAATTTGATATATTTAAGTCATTATGTTCTTGAGTTATTGCGTTTATATGTTTATGAAAGTACACACAGACAGACGGCCATCCCCTTATTGGGTTTGTTTAAAATCTAATATGCATCTGCACTATATAAGTTAAGTATGTGTACCGAATCTTATCTACCTAGCTCTCTTCGTTTGGTAAGTATTGTTCAACTTACATTAGAACAGTCAAACAGATTTTACTACAAATTTGAAAGAAATGTGTAACTTTAGTGTGTAGACCGTTTACCAAATTTCAGTCTTCTAATTTAAATTGTTTTTGAGCTATCTTTGTCGCTGACAAACAGATGGATATTTTCCAAAAACGTGTTTTTTGAGCTTTGGGAAGTCTAAAACATCGAAATTCGTCAAAAACTTCAGTTCGAATTTTTCGACGATTACTTTACTTTCTCTATACTACCCATACGAGAAAGCAAAAAATAGTACTTGCAAGTAATAATACTTTTGTCGAGGAAGACAATAGCAATGAGATCTATAAAATATTTAATTGATTATTTCAACAATCATCAATCCTAAGGAATAAGCTGGATGTCAAAAATGGCTAACTCTTTATAAAAGGAAATTTGCGCTATTTACTGAAAATCAGTAAATTCTTGTTCTACAATGTTTATTCGGTTATATTTTTACAAAGCATTATGAAATTTACTCTCAAACTCAGTATATTAAGCATGTGCCTCATGTGTGAAAATGCTAACAATTCAATTTCCTGCCTATATGAAGTGAATCCCATGCAAAAATGTTAAGCCTCAGAAAGGATAGTGGGTAATATTTTCTTCCTAAATGGTGCAAATCAAATAGATATTTCTTTATTTTTTAATCAACTATTTCTTTATTTTTTCAAAATGCCAACAGCTCAATTCCTTGCCTCTTAATGAAGTGGATCCCATGCATAAATGTTAAGCCTCAGGAAGGATTGTGGGTAATATTTTCTTTCTAACTGGTGCAAATCAAATAGACATTTCTTTATTTTGTAATCAGTTGCATTCTAATTCCTGTCCCATTAGAGAACAATGCTTGTAAATGTTTTCCAGTGAGTTATATAAGACATTGAAATGTTATGGAATTTATTATTGAGTATAGAATTTTAAAAAAAATATGAAATGATAAAATAAGTTTACTTTCTAAATAAATACTAAATCAAATAAATAAAAGTGGATTAACAATAAAAATGATATGTTTGCCATTAATTTAAAAAATGTTTTCTGAAAGAAGAATCGACAGACATCAGATATCCTGAAATCTATAGGACAAGAACACCAGATGGAGAAAATGAGTTTTAAAGTGAAATGTCTCTTACATGGAGAAGGATTTTCAAACAGGTTTCACTGTATCCTTTTTTCAAAATCTCAGTTCAACGAGTATCCATCACCGATTTTTCAGCAATCGGAATCCCTCCCTTCCTCTTAACTCAAACGCTGCCATTTCAGAGACTCCTTTCCAAATCGGACCGCAAAAATGACGACCTATTGCTCCGTTTTATAGTGGATCCGATTTTGGCAAAGAAGAGGCATTTTATCGAGTCATTGTCGTAAAGTATTTCGATGGTTTGGGGAGGGGGGGAAGGCAATACGACCGTAATGATGTTTTATGGGCGGAAAACAGAAGAAGGCCTTCTTGTCCTTTGATGGAGCATGAAAATGCTAACAACTCGATTCCCTGACTCTTTATGGAGTGGATCCCATGCATAAATGTTAAGCCGCAGGAAGGATTGTGGGTAATTTCTTTGTTAACCGCAATCGGCATACGGGATTGTTTTTGAGAAAAATGGCCCAGACCCCTTTTAAAAGCAGTAAATAAACATATATAGTTTATCTTCTTTAGCCAATGTGTCTCCTGCAACTCACAATATTTTTCTTACCATGGGCCTGAAGTAATAGATGTCATAAATGGAAGATGAAAAATGAACTCGGTTGGTACGAATAATTTTGTTTTGTTTCGTGATTCTCTGCCATAATTGTTTTTATTTTCAGCTAAAAGTTATTAAAATATTTTGGAGCAAGATTTTAAACGTTTCTTCTAATAAATTGTTATTTTATTGGTCATATCTGGCGACCAAATGTTTAGTTGTTAGTAATGGCCGAGTTAGTTCGAATTAAAATTTTTACCCACAGCTCGATATTCATGATTCCTTCAACAAAGCCTTCTTAAGCATTAAAATTGTGGTAAATGTTTAAAGATTTACTAATTTTTAACTGTTTTCAATCCACTTAGTTCAATGGGTATATCAATATTTTTAATTCAGTCGAGTTTTTCAATACCATAATCATTCCAAACAATATCTTCCAGCAGAATACGCCAATATCAAAATAAAGGGTGTCTCAAAATTAACACGAGATTTGAGTTTATTTCCCTTCATATAGTAAAGTGTTCGCAACTCTATTAAAAAACCATCTGGCACTTTATAGTTTAGGGTTAGTACTTGAAACTTACTTAGTAAATGAAACTTTACGAGGTAGAACAGCATATTTTCCTTGTTGAACAATATATCAAAAATAATGTAAGTATGGTTGTCACAGTTTAAAAATTGAAGAAACGGCGTCCTAGACCATGTGATTTAACACTATAGGATTTCCTTTTGAGGAGTTATGTGGCATCAGAGGTCTATGACAACAAGCCCAAAAGCGCGCGTGCATTGAAGGAGGAAATTCAACGTTGCATCAATGTAATTCAACCACATTTATGTAAAATGGTCATTGAAAATTTCGGCAAAATAGCGGGTATATACCAGCAAAATCATGGTGGCCATTTGCTTTGTTTGCGATTCAATAAAAACACAGTAATTTAAAAGGGGAAAACTGTTTTTTATTTAATTCAAATTTTGCGTTAACATGCTATTCTATCACGAAACACTCCATTTTTACTGGTGCTAAATTATCAGCAGTTAAATGGTTCTTTAATAGGCTTACCAACACTTTATTGCACAAATAGTGGTAAAAACACATTTTTCATAAATTTTGGGGCGTCCTTCAGAATCTTTTTTCTTTGGCTTTCAGAAATGTAAGGAAATTCCACATTTCCAATCAAAATCCATTCTTGTACTGCACTTTTAGTAAGATAACTTTTAGGAAGGCGACTTTCTGAAAACTTGAGCATAATTGCAGTAATAATATCCCGTGGATCCTGAACACGTTCAGAAGTTTACCGGTTTTGAACTCGCATTCAGAAGTTTATATATGATACAGAAAAACCCTCTTTGGTGATCATTTGGTTTCTAAGAGATATTGATTGTGTTTTTTTTAATTAAATCGCTTCACATTCTCTGAAAAAAATTTAAGCCCAAAATTTAGACAGGCATCAAAGTTTTGTTACTTTAAGTATAGTTTTACACCTGTTCTACTCAGTGTGTATATGAAACATCCTCATTAAGTTATGCCTCGTGGCATCATGATTCTGATGAAAAAATTCACTATCCAGACTGTCCCTCTTTTCATCTACATTTTGATAAACAGTAACCTCAGTATCTTATTCATTTTGCAAAGTTCAAAAATATTACTCAAAACATTCCTTCTTAGTTTTCAAAAATATATAAACTCAAGATATTCAATATTTTACGAAATGGTAAAACGGTTTAAATTTTGTAGTAAGATTAAAATTAGTTAAAAATTATGTAAAAAGTAATTTTGACTGTCAGTTCAGGGAAACATTACGCAAAAAAGCCAAAAAAAAATTTTTGAATTTAAAAAATACTAAATTTATTTTTGTGTAATAAATATTTTACTGTAAGTAAAAATTAAATTCTAACTTGTTTTCATTTGATAAAATTTTTTGTTAAAAATTCACAAAAGTCCCCCAGAATTTCAAATTTTAACTCTCTAAAGCATATTTAACCCAAATTGTTTTGGTTAAAGGTTTCTCCTGTGGATTAATAATTAATTAATAATAATAATTAATAATAATTAATTAATTAACCTTCTAATTAATAAAAATGGAAAACAAAATCTTTCCAACTAACTGGAAGTAGTTCAACCTAACCTATTTTGATTACCTTTTCTTTTAATCAGTTATTAGCAAGTTAATAATTATTTTTCTACAATTTTTTAAAAGGTATATACACAATAAGAGGTAATAATTAGTTTGGATTATTATTCTTTTCTGCTTCTTTTTAAAATTTTTTTAAAGAAATTTTTAAACATTGTATATTTTTTTAGAAAATTGCACGATACAATTCCTTTATTTACTGCATAAAGTAAGTCAAATTTATATGTCACTTTTCTTTTTTGGCATTAAGAAAAAGTAACCTACCGAGAAAAAAAATCTTAAAATCCTTTATCAAAAATTAACAAGGATTAGAGCTCTAAAAGCACCTGAAAAGATATAATCTAACAATATATTTATTAAAATGATCACGATCTTAAATAACATAGACGCTTCATGAATGGAAAAAGAATGCTTTTATTTTCAAAAGAGTTAAGTTTAAATTGAAAAATATAGCTATTACGAATGTAGCTTACATTTGAAAGATTTCCAAGTTGAAAAAAAATATAATGAAAGAAATAAAATAAAAATACAAATAAAAAAAACCGATGATTTCACAATTAAGCCTAAGAATTTTTTTTTTTTCCATCCGGATAATAAACTCTTTTGATCATTCGATAATAGTACTAAAATCCAAAGGATTCGAAATGGATGCTTTCGAATGGATCCGATCTCGTGTAAAAGAATTTACTTCGGAACAAGTGTCCGGCTAAAAAGTGACCAGCGATCCATCTCTACGAGCAATTAAGTGTCGAAATCCCCTCCTCTAAACCCCAGAAAAGAGATGGGCGGGCCATCTGTCTCCCCCGCGCCATCTGGTGTCGATGAAGCGCAAGAGCAGGCCGTCCTCCGTCGTCCATCAAGGGGTTGCGGTCGCCCACTCCATCCCTCTACCCACTCCTGAGGTCATAAATTTCGCTCAAGGGATTCCGTGAGATCCCCTTTTCCTCTTTCCCTTTTTGTTTATAGGAACGGGGGGAGAGAGAAAGACGGATGTTTTGCAAGTACGACAAGAAATCTGATTATATTGACTTCATTGTCTTTCCATCAAGAGCAGACAGTAGATCTTAGATGGTAAATGTACGAAAGAGCGAGAAAGCGATTATTAACATTATTTTCATTTTGATAAGATGTTATTATTCCGTGTAAGGATTGCATTATACAGTGGCGGTTTTAGATGAGATGGAAAGCCAATTGGAAGTGTTATTAGCCAACCCTGATACATTAGAAGGAAAATACTTCATGAAGACCTTCCAAATTGAATCTTTTTCGGAATTTATCATCAATCAAGTTCTTCGGAAACTTCTCCAGATTCTCAATGTTACTACAACTTATCCTACTCTGCTCCTCTCTAGGAAGAAGGCCCAGAGCAGCAATTGACAACATCTATGAAATTTTCCAGTCTGTAAAAAAAACTAGAATTTCTAACATCCTTGCCATACAAGAGAATTAAGGTTTTTCTAAACTATTTCTATCTCGTCTTCAATTAGCTACGCAACATATGATAAATTTTTGTGGATTTCTTTCCTCGAAAATATTTATACAAAACGGGGCCCATATTTAGATGATTATAAGGTAAATCTATTAAAATTCTCCTACGCCCACACACAATATAAACAATATTTCTTAATTAATAATCTGATCATAAAAAATAAATAATTATATCGAAATTCATTATGGTAAAGCTTTATGTGCTCATCTAAACTAGTTCAATTAATTTTAATATTTCTCTTAAACTTACAAATCAGAATTGCTATTCCAAATTACGATGTGGTGGTGTTCCTGACCACTCTATCGCAATGCGGAGCATCGAAACATCATGACTTAACTGTTACCAGTATTAGCCGAAAACTCTGTTAATTAAAATTTAAAGATTAAAGTATGGAAAAAATCAGCCGAAGTATTTTCCTGTCTACTTTCTTTTAAACTGACATAATATGGCATTTTTATTTTCTTCTTTCAGAATACAAACAAGAAAATTCAGTATCCATTTTTACCATTATCATTTCCTTCAATTGTTAGCAAAATTTGTCAGTAATCTACATTTTTGGAGAAAAGATCCCATACCAAATTTCATATATTTGACATTCAGGAATGAGGATTTACAATGCTTATATATCCACAAATAAATCAGTCATTCCCTGTAACATGGCTTTTTGCTTTCTATCTTGGTGGTACAGACAAAAAAACTGAGTATTCATTTTTAATATCGTCTTTTCCTCGAATTCAAAGCAAAATAAAACTGCAATCTACAATTTCAAAGAAAGAACCCCATAAAAAATTTTATGTATTTAACATTTAGTATGTATTATTTAGTATGTATTTTATGTATGTAGTATGTATTATTTAGTATGTATTTTATTTATGTAGTATGTATTATTTAGTATGTATTTTATGTATGTATTATTTAGTATGTATTTTATGTATGTATTATTTAGTATGTATTTTATGTATGTAGTATGTATTATTTAGTATGTATTTTATGTATGTATTATTTAGTATGTATTTTATCTATGTATTATTTAGTATGTATTTTAAGTATGTAGTATGTATTATTTAGTATGTATTTTATTTATGTAGTATGTATTATTTAGTATGTATTTTATGTATGTATTATTTAGTATGTATTTTATGTATGTAGTATGTATTATTTAGTATGTATTTTATGTATGTATTATTTAGTATGTATTTTAAGTATGTAGTATGTATTGTTTAGTATGTATTTTATTTATGTAGTATGTATTATTTAGTATGTATTTTATGTATGTATTATTTAGTATGTATTTTATGTATGTATTATTTAGTATGTATTTTATGTATGTAGTATGTATTATTTAGTATGTATTTAGTAGGTATTTTTATGTATTTAACATTATGTATTTAACATCCACAAATAAATAAGCTCAAAAGATTGTAAATTCTTTGATGAAATTGTTTTATAACTTGAATTTGAGATACAGTTTTAATTAATAAAGCCTGTAGCTAAATTTCATATATATCCTCGCTTAGTTGATCTATTATATTCACATTCATATGGAGGGATGG
>JAPMOQ010039339.1:0-23927 GCA_026543055.1 Argiope trifasciata
ACAGTTATTATTATTTTCTAATCAGATCTTTAAATCTGATTTTTCTCTTTTTCCAAGAATACAATCTTTAAAATTCACTATATCAAGCAATAAGATTAAAAAATACGAAATTAGTTTGAGAAAACTATCTTCAGAATCTGAAAGGAGATTTCAGGACTTTAGAAAAATGAAAACAGAGTTTAGTATTTTTGCGACCCCATTCAATGTTAATTACGAAGAAGTTGATGCAAAATTTCAACTTGAGTTAATAGAACTGAACTGTAATACTCTCCTGAAACAAACTTTTCATACAGTACCATTACTAGAATTTTATAAAAATATAAGTCCAGATAATTTCCCAAATCCAATTACTCATGCAATGAAGATAATGACAATGTTCGGCTCATCTTATATATGCGAACAAATCTTTTCAACAATGAAGCTTAGGAAAACTTCTTTAAGAAACAGAATTACAGATGAGCACCTTTTATCAGTTTTAAGAATTTCTGCTTCGCAAATGGAACCGGACTATGATGAAATTTTGATAAAACAGTCTCAATTTCATTTTTATCTTGCACCATCAACCAGTAATGACACCAGAAAATAAAGTGATAATACTTCACATCAAGAATTACACTAAATTCATTTTATATTTTGTGCTTATAATTTTCTTACCTTTTGTTTTTTTACTATTAAAATAATAAGTGTATGTAATAATATATGTAAATGTTTATAGAACACATAAACTTTTTAACGATTAAGTATTATTCTTAGGCCCGCTACGATCGTCTAGTTATTACAAATGGCCCGTCTTAAAAAAAGTTTCCCCACCACTGGTCTAGACAGGCAAATCCTTTAATGGGCAAATAATGTTAATAGAAATTAAAATGATTAATTTAAAACGATTTAAACATGAGGTATGATTGAAATATCAAAATAAACTAAATTGAAATCAGTCTCTCGCCTGCCCCCCCCCCCCCATCAAATGCTTCCAAAAATAAGATTATGAAGGAGAAGGAAATACAGCGAAATTGAAAATAAGAACTTCAATCTCATCTAAATGAAATCTAAACATGGAAAAAACAAAATTAAGAGCAATTTTGCTTTGAGAATTTTGGAACATATTATTTTTGTAACGAAACAGTATATAATATAAATTGAAACAAAATCTGTCAGAATAAATTGAGATAAAATCTGTCAACACGTATTTTGATTAAACTTCATGAATAAAGAATATTTGATAGTTCGTAGAATTTTAAATAAATATACAGATTTAAAACTGAATAATGTCCAGATTGAATAAGATAAAAATAGTCAAACAAATAAAAAGTCATGAGAAAGAAAATCGATTATGATTTTTTTATCATTCTGTGAAATCAAATCTATATTATATATGTATATTTATTACTCTGTAAGATCAGATCTAAATGTGTAGGATTGGATTGAAATAAATTTTTAAAACTCCTTTTTTATGCACAAAAATAAAAGAATTAATCATCTACATTTACAAAAAAATATTTAAAGCATTCAACACGACAAGAAAATTATCAAACTTAATCAAAATTTATTCATATTTTTTAACTACTGGAAAACATTATTTTACATAAATAAACAAAATATGTTCCCCCTAGTGTAATCTAGCCATTTGGTGGTATGCTAGAAAATTTTAGAGACCATTCTTGTTGGCTTCAAGAGTAACAAATGAGATTAACTACTTAGTATAGAAATAACCAAAATAGAACACAGGTTGCCTTTGTTGTTTCTATTTCTTTCAATTCCAGAAAATTAAAAATTTCTAATATATTGAAATTTAACATTAGAAGACTGAAAAATATGATTTAAAATTTTGGAGCCATGTTCTTTCGAAATTTTATTAATTTAGCAACTTAATGGTAAAAAAAAGATAACAGAACTTAATAGGTATCTCTGAAATTCTAGTTTATTTGTTGTTTTTTAATGTTTTCATTTTTTTTTAGTTTTAGATTTATCCCTTTCATATGTTATCTGTTAACTCTGTTAACAATCAGTTCAGTGTTAAACAATCGAATAGACCAAAAAACTATTAACTAATCTGACTCTAAATTTTACTCATATTTATATGTTTAGGGATAAACATGTGCCATTCATTTATTTAGCTGGCTGTTGTTTACAGTTATCATGCTCTCAGCCACACAGTAATTATGTTTATAAGCTTATATGACTGCACTCTGTAATATATTTGATTTAAGAAGGAAATGAATTCTATAATATAATATTTTAGTATATAATATTTTAGTTATCTATATGCAAAACAATTATATCATTAGATATTAATTATCGTAAGATTGCAATACATTTAAAACACCTACCTATTACTGAAGACATGCCTTCTTCATTCAACTTTTAACTTCCTTAATCAAACATGAAAATATTTGGTCAAAATGAATGTACATCAGGTACATTTGCATTGCTGTTCTTAGCAAGAATACCATCTGGACAAAGTAAGCGCAAGAATTTCATCAAACATAATAACATTTTTCATGAAGTATAAATATCAATCTATACTTATAATAAAGCTCAATGTGTGTGTGTGTGTGTGCGTGTATGTGTGTGTGTGTTGGCGCTCTACAGGCCAGACCGTTGGACCTACAGCTACCAAATTTGGTACATGTATACCTTGGAGGTCGGGAATGTGCACCTAGGAGCCTTTTTTCGAATTTTTAATTAGAATTTGAATTAATTAAAATTTAAGCGAAATTTCGACGTTTTTCCGCTATAACTTCCGAAAATATTATTGCAGAAACATGATTTTTATATCAATTTAAAGATAAAAAAAATTAAATTTGTAACGTAATTTAATTTTTAAATTTGTAACGTAAACTTCTATTTTTAACGAATTTTTAAAGAAATATTTTAACTATTTTTTTATCACGTGACTGGATAAAATAAAAGAATGCCGGAAATTTGAGAAAAAAAAACTATCATCGTAAATCAAGTCTAAAGAAATGCAGCTTTTAACACGTGACTGGATAAAATAAAAGAAACATTAAGTGTGATATTTTCTAAAAAAATAAATGCAAAGCAAAAGATTGTATGATCGTTTGCAATATCTAAAAAATTAATTCAATAAATCTTCTTTACGGTAAACCTGATCCAATTTAGACAGGATATGCATTGGAATCCCGACTTAATGGCATATTTCTATTATCGTTTGCAATATCTGTATCATTAATTCAATATGTATATATTTTTCATTATAAAATGTGATAGTTTCTAAAAAAATAAATGCAAAGCTAAAGTTTCTATAAAATCTGCAAGAGCATGTCAAAGGGAAAAAAATTGAGTTTTATCACCGTGTTGCCATTATTTTAACGGAAGTTCAAATAAAAAAAAATACTAAAAAAAACTATAATCGTAAATTAAATCTGAAGAAATGCAACTTTTAGCACGTGACTGGATAAAATAAAATAAATATAAAATGTGATATTTTCTTTAAAAAATGCAAGGCAAAAGATTCTATGATCGTTTGCAATATTTAAATCATTAATTGAATAAATTATCTTTATTTATACAGGATTGAATTTATACAGGATCTGCATTCAAATTCCTTTCCAATGGCCAGTTTGTAAAATATTATTAATAGCCATATATATTTTTTAATACTATTAATTTGATCTAAATGAAGTAAATAATTACATTTTATGTAGTTTGAGTCAAACAATGCATTTATGAATAATGAGTTTTAAATTTCTTCATAATTTGCTCTGTGAGCCATATTTTACAAAATATTTTTATTAATATTTTAAATAAAAGTTGCTACACCAATCAGTCTTCGAAATCAATCATTAAAACTGACTGATTTATAAAATTAAAGAATATTATTAGGAAAAAGGGTTCTTTTAGAGCATTCAGTCCATCATCTTAAAGAAAATATTAATTTCAGGCCAATCAATGCCCGGAGTTACTTCAAGGCTAATGAATATGAGATTTAATTGAAAATTTTAGAACCCATTACTCATGGCGAACCAGCTGGTCGCCAAAGGCGGCTAGTAATAAATAAAACATCGATGAGATTTTATTGTTCCAACTATTTGGTCGACGCACAATAATTTCATCATATTGAATTAATTAAATTCTTTAAATACTCAAACTACACAATAAGAGGTAAAAAATAAAATGTTTGGGATTCATCGGTCCTTTACATGATTTATGGTACAATTGAGAACCATACATTGATTACTTTGATCGACTATGAGGCATGAGAGTAAAATCAGAATGACCGGATCGACGCTATAGCATCGGTGGAAGCTAAGATTGACTCCTAAAGGTCATCTCCGACAAGGTTACAACCCTTCTCAAAAGAAGAACATTCTGTCACCATAAGAGCTGTCGACCACACGCCATTTTTATAACCACACATATGAAGAGAATCAACCACCATGCTTGAAGCTTCTCAACTTCAATTCCGAGGTACCTTTATATGGAATGATGCGATTAGGAATGCTAAATTCCAGAAATAAAATTTCTATCAAGTTTCATGATGAAATTTTAATTTCATCAATGATGAACCACAGCTCTTTCAACAATGTATGAATTCCTGAAGTTGAAAGGCAGGTAACCATCACCACCAGGTAAGAAATGCAACATAAGCACCAGTATTTGAATCATTTCTAGATAGTTCCATGTTATTGTTTTTTATTTATTCAGATATTGAGGCATCTTTGAATAGAATATTTTGTTAGGTTTCTTTCTTCAGTAAGAATTATTGTATTATCTAACCATTATATAATAAGCTTTAACAAATGTTAAAATTGTCGTAAGGAAAAAATGTAGATTTACAATGTAATTAATTTTAAATTTTTGGTTGAAATCGTAAAAGTAAGCTTACGAATCAAATATTCTAAGCCTAGAAAACTTCAGAAATTCTGAGGAGTCTCTTAATTGTGCTCTGCATGATCTTTGCATTTTTGTATCTCGAGTTTTTAAGTATGTAATATTTTGTATTGGATAATGTTAGTAGGAAAATTTTAAAATATATTATTGTTCACAGTATATTATTTGCCCCATTAAACCGCTTATGAAAATTTGAAAGAAATGTAACTGAAATTAGACAAATTACAATATATCAAGCCAGGCTAAGTGAAAAGGAATCATTTATATTAAAATTATGTTCGATTCCCATTTTTCCGGTTAGCGATCTCTTCAGATACCAGTCGTAGCCTTTTCAGATATTTTTAGCACGTTATAAATAAACCGTGCAAATGAACCGCTTGTAAAGTAAGGTGCCAATTTATTGTCTTTCCGTATCGAATTCCAGCTTATCATCGTTAATATTGGAGATTTAACCATATGAGACGCTTCTTGCGCACACTGGATCCCCCCACTACCACTGATAGTTGCAGTATTGACAGGATTTGTTGTGGACGATTACTAAAACTATATTGGGCTGTTGGATAAACGAAGGAACATGATTAATTAAATGATCTTGATTTTCTTCTATCGGTTAGCAATTTATCATGGATTGTTGGATCCCTCTCATTTTAATCCTGACTTTTATTGAAACGTCAAATCATATGAAGACATTGAAAATCGCAATAACGTTCAATATTTTATTCCATTACTCCATGCATCAAATTTTTTAATGAAATAGCTCCAGAAGAAAAACTTGCGTTCTTTTTGTTTAAGGATTCGGAAAAATGCGTTATTTCTTATTTGGTAAGTATAGTTCCATGTTTTTTTCATGGTTTTTTTTTCTAGATACGCCATTTACAATAATATTTTTTAGGCTTTCTTAAATATCTTAATAGAATTTTTCAAAGTTGAGCCTCAAATACCTTTTTTGGGGGTTCTTCATAGAAGCATTTTCCATATGTTAATTTCATATCAAAAAGGAATTATATTTCAGCAGCTTGGAGAAACACTAAATTTGAAACACATAAATTAACCTTTTGAGCTTCGTTTAAATTGATGTACTTCTATGATTCGAGAAGTGAATGAGCTTGTGTATTTATTGAGTTTAAATTGAAATCAGAGTTAGGATCATTCAAGATTTCTAATCAATTTATAACATAACGATTCAAATTTTTAATAGTTTTGGAAGGATACGTTATTTTAGAAAGCATTGTCTTTTTAAGTAATTTCATGCGTAGTTTTACCGACTAATTGGTCTTTCAGTTTTAATATTCTTTAAAAAGTATTGGGATTCAATTTTTAAAAATTTAATGTCAAAAATAAGTCTACATATTCGAAATTACAACAGTGAAACCATTGAATCTTTGGAAGAGCTCATATTAAAACTTGAAAATATTTATAAATATCCTGATTATAATTCCCGCTGAGTAAGATTTTAAACTCTATCGATTGGTAGATTCAATACTATTGATTAAAAGGATTGTGTTTACTTTTATTACATTTGATTTTTCCGGAAAAAAATCGGATGCAGTTTTGTTCTTCCTGTCTGAAGTTTTAAAGGGAAGTCTCTTACAGAAAATACCCACTGTTTACTACAGAATATTCTCGAACCTGCTTTTGTTTTCAAGGAGCTCGCGGTTTTCAAGTAATTTTCTTTTACAGTTTCCGTCTATTTTGAATCTATGATATTTCTAAACTTTTGTGAATTGGTAGTAAGTAAAGTTAATTGAACTTTAAGGTTTGGATAGATTTAAATCCAACAAACGATTGTCCTCTCACAATTACTATTACTCTCTCATTGTCCTGAAATAGTTATCTGGGAATTTTCATTACCGGACAAACGCCAATTCACAGCTCTTGTCTTGTTTACCTATATTAGATTGCTATTCATTAGTTTGTACTGTTTCTGTTATCCATGCAGTCCTTTTTCTCAATGTGCTAGCGAAGCTATTGTATTTCCGTTCCCACCACTTGCAAAGCCGTAGGATGATTTTTTTTTAAAATTATTTCCGGTCTCTTCTTCAGATTCTGAAAGGCATCTCGTACTTTAAATTTTGCTTTTTACACAACAGGACTGAGCAGTCGGTTTGAAAAACTTCAAAATTATTAACATAAGCAGCTATAGTAATCCCGAAAGTTAAAACAATTTCAGTTACAGATTTAAATAAATCTTAGATTAAAATAAAAATTATAATACTTATCAGTTAAGATCAAAATTTTAATGCATAAAGTGGTGACGATAACTGTTTCTTAGTAGTGTCGATTTACTTTGTCATCATTTTATTGGCCACTTGGCATCCTTGGCTCAGCAAGAGGGACACTAAACTTCATTTTTACCGTTCATTCATCCCAAACTGTCTATAATTAACAATAGGTAATTCCATAATGACTGGTCTTCTCAAAGTTTTTTTTTGTTGTCAAATCACATATCAAATTCACGATGGCTTATATCAAACAGCTAACTTTTAATTTTTTTCCATCAAAAGCCATTTTACGTAAAAGTATGGAATCTTTAGCAAAATATTGAAATTGGTTATCAGTTTTATGAAATCATTTATAATCATATCACAAATGCTGTGGACTTTCAGTGGCAACAAAAATAAATTATTGGCAAGGCGCCACAAAGAGTGTTAGCAGAGGAGGAACATTCGCATTATCAGGTTGAATCAATTTTAGAATTCAGATAACCTTATTGTTTTGTAGAGGTATTTGGTATTGTGCCAATAAAGCAATTAAACTATGAATTAATTTAGAAGTTTCGTTTCCCTTCCTAGACACTTGGGTAGAAAGGAGTTCCTAAATAATAAAAATCGGTAGTAATACTAGTTCACAAGATATTTACTAATGATTGATGAGGCCGTTTTTACCCTACAAGTACATTTATTTATTCTACTTTAAAACCTATTTTAAGTTATCGCCAAAATTCACCTTATCTCTTTTACATAAAGAAAAACTGGTAGAAATTCTTTACCCTAACCAAACCGTATCTAGAAATTTTTTAATTGATCTGCAAGTCCTTACATTTTATATTTACTTCAAAGACGTTTAATTATATTTTTGCTCAGCTGAATATTCAAATGAAGGGTTCAAATTATCATTTATGCATAAAAATTTTACCTACTATGGGGGTTTAAGAAATTCTCAACGTCTCCAGGTTGTATTTAATTCCAAACATTTTTTTTACATCCATAAAATATACTCCAATAAAGAAATATATTTAATTGCTTTCTTTGTTTGTTTATATTACTCTTGAATTGTGATGGCAAAGAGTAATTCGGGAAAAAATTATCGTCATTCAAAGCTTGCCACCTAATATTATCGGTCCTTAACGTTGAAATTCGAAACGAAAATTATGAATAGTCAGTAAGCACTTCAAATGACCTAAAGATGAAATCAATATGGCAAATCATTTTAAGTATTGATATTATTTAGTTAGAAAATATATTACTGTTAAGAAATTAAAATTAATAAGCTAAATTCTTGGGACTGCATCATACATACTTGCCTTCAAGCAAAAAACCTGTTTCAAATGTTTAGTAAAGACTATGAAATGTTTGTGAAAGAAAAATACTTTAAATGTTAAATGAGAAAGAAACGGCTGCCTTTATAGATTTCAATTTTAAAGCGTTTTTAAAATAGAAATGATTTCATTTGTATTTTTAAATGGGAAATTCCATATCCTCGCATATTTTATATTAGTAAAAATTTGATAGCCTCTCTGCAATAAATTATATATAAATATGGTATCCTGTAAAGTAGCAGAAGGATCTGAAGGTAGCTTTCATAAATAAATTAAAGTAAAAACCTACATAAATTAAGTTAAGATAGAAAATACTAATTTACATATCTTGCCAAATCAGTAATTAAGGTCGCTCGGCATCCAGATCTTAGTTCTTCTAATTTACAAATATCGGACTTATCAATATAAGAAAAAATAGTAAAACAATATTAAATTCATTTCTAATTTATTAAAGAGGGTTACTAAAAATTCAGAATATTCGAATAATAATTGTTAGAAAAATTAATTGTAGATTTTGATTAACCATTTCAATTATAAAAATAACGATAAAAATTAAATATATACCCATTATTTGATTAATTTGTCCATGTGAATTAATTTCCTTTATATATTTCATTATTTGTTGAAAATGTTGACAAAAATAATAAAAAAATGAGAAAATTAAATGAATAATCATTAAGCCATAAATAAATATATATATATAGTTTGTAAAATTATAATTTAGTAAATCCTACTATACTTAAGTTAGTATTTAGTAAATTCTTGATTTTAATGCAAAAGTGTTAAGAACATAAATTTTATTGAAACTGCTCAGTGAAACACTTTGGTACACTTTTTATTTACTTGATAGATCATTCAAATATTTAAATTAAATTCTAAATTGCTTTTGCCATTTTCCTCGCTTATCGACGCTTTTCTCTCTTCTTCCTGCCTTTTGAAAGAAGAAAAATGCGAAAAGTAAATTATAAAAACTAAAAAGAAAAACACTTAACTATTCTTCCGAATACGTAAGAATTTATCATAAAAGGATTCAATCAATATTTTAATATAAATTCTTTTATGTACTGCATATCTGCAAAATGAATTCTCAAGAATTTTTGACAACTTTGGAAGAAAACAGCATGCAGCAGAAATTGTATTTTTCGAAATTATTCTTCTAACGCATTTCCCTTAATAAATTACTTTGGTTGTCTTTCGGAAATAAAATCATTAAAATAAACGTTTTAGAATAATTTTAAATAGTTTTCCCAAGTATGTATGGTTAGAAAGCAAAACTGGAGGAAAATGTTTGAAATATTTTGAGAAATTTGCTTGCAAAGTTATGCTTAAATTTAATACTATTTCATTAAAATAAATTTTTCTTTTCAAAATGGCATTTCCATAACGAATATTCCAAAAACGCAGCATTTTTCATTTAAAGCA
The DNA here is from genome assembly GCA_026543055.1 of Argiope trifasciata. NCBI lineage: Eukaryota > Metazoa > Arthropoda > Arachnida > Araneae > Araneidae > Argiope > Argiope trifasciata. Next base: position 9,812 of record JAPMOQ010039339.1, read on the forward strand.
TATCATTACTTTGTGTTTAATCCTTTACATTTTATGGTTAAACATATCAGTTTTACCTGTACTTATTTTGTAACAAGTTAAACTCGATGAAATGGGGTCAGTTTTAAATAAATACTAATAATAAATAATAATCTTGATATATTTTAAATAAATAAATATTTGGACGAACGCAGAAAAATAGATGAATTTGCGGAGAAATTGTTTCTGTTTACCACTATTTAAAAGAATGTGTTGAAATCTCAGGGTTAAGAAAAAAGTCTGAAGATTAAAAATAATGATTTAAGTACAGTATTGATGGTACCAGGTAATCTCAAAACCCTGAAGGACATGATGTCAAGGATTGTAAGCTTTTTGCCAACTGTTTGAGAGTGTGAAGAGAATGAAGAAATATTATTAACTACTTCAAAGAGAATGTTAGTTTCACAGATAAGTCAATGTATGTGAGAACAGCAGTCGGCTACAACAAATCTTGATGATATTGCTACATTCAGTGGTCGCGTTGTGGTCGGCTGCATGCAAGATGTGCGTATTTCATTACACAAGGCATGTAGTATTTAATTAAATACCCCAAAAAAACATTTTTTTTACAATTTTAGATATTTTGTAAATTATTATCTACAGAGACATTGACAAAAAAATTGAACCTACCAATTAAAGTTGGCATTTTTATTTAATTAATTTTTTGAAAAATTACTTTGAAATCTATAAGTAGTTGGATAAGTCTAAAACTGAATACATTAAGGCAGGTTCAAATTTCAATAGTATTATTTCTTTTTTTGGCTACAGTTTCACTGTAGGCATGCAAAAAAGCAATTTTTTGTATTACAGTTTATTGCAAATATTATGTGATCTTAAACTAGTTTTTTCTCAAATTCCCCACCTGATGAAACTACTCGTAAGAAGGAAATTTCACTGAAGTCAATATTAAGTTTTTGAACTGAAAAGTCCAGTTGATAGTGATACTATCAGAATGCAATTTAGAAAATTTTGAATAGTTAGTCCTTCAAGAAATATATAAAAATATGTTATAAAATGTTGTCTTACAAATATGAAACAAATGGTGTTCAATAAAGAGTGAAAAGGGATTTTCATTGCATTAAAAAGTCTGAAATAAACTATTGGTCATATCAAGCACCTGAAATTCTATTTTTTTATACCAAACTTTCGAGTTATTTCAAATGAGCAATTGATAAGTCATAGAAAACAAAATATCATAATTGCGTAATCTCAAATGTTTGAATAACATATCTATTTTGAAGGCAGAATTCTATGAAATCTGCCTTCAAACACTAAACTTTCAAGATCCTCTCAAGAATTTGTTTTCGTACGCATTGTAATAGAAGGTTGGGAAATAAGTATACAAGAATAACGCTTACTTCAATGCTGAAGGATAGAAATAAAAGAAATTTACATTTCTGTCCTTTGAAACGATGGTCACTTCAGTTCAATGGTATACAGAAAAAATGAATTCAATACATTCTTGAAACTTCTATGAGTTGTCTGATTTTTTTATCATGTCTGAAAGATTCTTATAACAAAATCAGAAGTAGTTCACAGCATTTTTTTTTTAATTTTGTAGTTAATATTTTATATTTTTAAACATTTTAACCTTTGGATTCTTTTATATGGAAAAATTAATATCTATTGACAGTATTCAAGAGCAATTACAAATAAAATTAATTGGATATCTAATTCACAGGTAATAATTTGCAGTAATAATTCTTGAAAATGCGAATAAAAAAAGAAAATGAAAGTAGTACAAGAAAGTACACCAACATTTGTAATAAAACTATGTAATATATTTAATAAACCTCATTGGTTTTATATTTGCGTGAATAAAATTTTGTAATTAACTCTACCCTTGCTTGCTGAAGTGCTAGAGCTGTGAAAATTTGTTCGAATTCTTATTCTTGATGATAATGCGTGATTTTAATTTTTAGAAATTATTGTGACGTTAGTCGATTACTAATATAATTTTGATTCTATATCAGTCCTTGTCTGAAATTAAGGGAAATATTTATTTCATGATTCATTAAAATTTGATTTAACGAATAGTATTAAAGAAAAGACAAACATTTTAATTATTTTCTTATTTTTATTATACTAATGAAAGTGTACTTTCAAATCCTGCTATTTTTGTTTCCTCGCTCAGATACTTATATAAATATTTCAATATACTTATAAATAGATATGCTTAAATATTTCTATTTTTCAGTTGAAGAATTAAGTTCCACACCTACATTTTGTCATGCAGTACACATCATTTCTTTTAAATACAGACGTGATTAACAGAATTGGTATAGATAGAAAAGAATTTTCTCAAACAACTAACCTATATCTGAAAAGCTGATTATTCGAAATATGTGCGAATTAGCTAATTTTTTATATTCTTCTTACAAGAACATTTAATAAAGAAATCTGTTACATAATATTTGATATATATTCTGAGATAGCTAATTATTATTTAGATAAACTGCAAAAGAAAACTGAATCTAATAACTCTTTCTACCATAACTATTCTTTCCGAAATAGCAATTTCACGTACCAAAGATAATCACACATCATGCTGTTTCAACTATTATTTTGTCATCAAAAGGCTTCCTGTAATAATTAACTCCGAAAACTGATATTTAAGGGAGTTTTATGAAAGAAGGTATCTTTTCTGTTTTTCCTTAGACATTTAGGAATTCTGATAATAAACGCGAAACATACTATTCAGCTCAAATGGCTTTGAGTGATGAGAAGATATTTCTTCAAAATTAATTTAAATGAATCCTGCTGCTTGCTGTTAAATTATTTTCTATAGAATTTAAACATTATTACGAATTATCTTTTATCTGATATCAATTAAATGGCAAAAAAATACGTTTCTGCAAGTAAAGAAAACTATGCATAAAATATATCTACTTTTTTAGTAATAGTTTTCATTGATGTAATGGAATTATAATTGATATAAATTTTACTTCAAATATATTTTAATCTTAGATTTTATTTCCACTATTAATCGTGAATTTATGAAGATGTCTTTTTTGAATAAATATTTCTTTTTCTTTTTAAATCATAAATTTGATCATCATAAAAATCTAAAAAGTAAAAAGTAAAGTTTTAAAAAAAAGTTTAAATCATAAGTAAATTGCTTTTTTCCTTACAGAGAAAGTGTATCTGACTGCGATTAGAGAGTCATGCAGGAAGTTATTTAAAGGAAATTTGATATGTGTTCTTGATGCCAATATGATATTTAGGTCGCATAATATGATGGGGAAGAGGATAAATATGCACGCTTTCGTTTTAAGCCACAAAATGTGGCCAGAAAATGCAATGTTTTATTATAAGTCATATTGAGAGAAATATCCTTTCCTGGATTTCAAATGAAGTAAACATTACCTTTATTTGGAGAATATATCATTAATTTAAAATAATCTTATTTGAAGCAGAGTTTTACTAATTTAAGAGAATGATATCAAAATGTATTACAATAAATAAAAACATTTTTTCTCTCTTTATTTCGATGAAAAAAATTAAATTATAAATGACCATAATGATCAATTTCTTTGAGAATCACCTATCAATAGAAAAGCTTTAGATAAAAACATCCTTTGATTATTCTTACTTGTTTGCGCGTATGTCGTTATATTGATGAATGAATCATCTCTTATCCTTGAAAAATCTGTGAGCTTTCTTTCTCTTTCATAACTTTTATAACCTTAATTTAATCCAGCAGCTTTCATTTTTAGAAAGTCAAGGAAAGAGAAACATTAGGAACCTTATTTGATTTGGATAAAATAATGAGTGCATCTATGAGGGATTGAAAATTAATTTACAACCATCAATCTGCAGATTGCATTGATATAATACACAATTGAATTCTAATATGAAATTTTACATGATCTTGGAGATAAAGTATTGTTTATCATACAGTATTGAAAAAAAGTTATTCTAGAACTATACAGAATAATGATGAAGCCAATTTTGAAAACTCCAGTGCAATCATTTTTTTATATTATTCGGGATGTGTTTCTTTGTAAATACGTTCATCAATTGCAATGATGAACAAGAAATCGAAAATTGAAAAAAATAAGTGAAATTCAAAAGATAGCATTGCTGGTAAGGTCTATAATAAATTGAAAAGGAAGTTCATTTGCATTTTTGAAAGAAATGTCTCGTGATTCTTAGCCCAATGATGGGAAAATATTAATTATCTCATTTGATTTTGGGTTGCAAACATCCTATAATTATTGAAAAAATTTCAACTAGGCATTCAAAATAGCCATACTTGCTACTTATAATAAATAGAATAGAATTTTTGTAAAGGATTGCAGAGATAGCAAATGGTGGTATCGATTTTGTATTGGGTTGGGGAATAAATTCGTAGCGTTTTTATATTTAAGTAGTTTTCCAACGATTTTTTTTGCTGTTTGACAAAGTGTATAGTATTCATTCGATAGAGCTCTTTCTCTACAAAACTGTGCTAATAGTCTTTTTGAGTAATTTAATTTTTAATTACTGTTAAGGCTTAGAAATGGAATATCCAGGAGGTAAAAATCAACATTTTCGACACCTGCTCTTCTTCACTTTTCATCCAGGCCAAAAAGCTACTTAAGCAGCACGGGACATTTGCAACGAATGCGGAGAAGGTGTCATAAGCAAGTCTGCAGCACGGAAACGGTCAAGCCTGATTTCCATCCAAAGAAGACCCTGATCTGCGTTTGGGGAGGGGAGACTGGGAGGGCAGGGTGTACTGGGAAATGCTCGAAAGGAATATTACTGTCACCGAGGGGCTCTACATAACCCAACTACACCTCATGAAAGAGGCTATGGGACTGAAAAGACCCCATAAACAAGGCCGAATATACTGCTTCAAGACAACGCCAGGCTCCATGTTGCACCAGTCGTCAAAGCCGCACTCCAAGAGTTTGAATGTAGGTTTTTCAGCATGCCCGTATTCTCCTAATATTGCGCCGTCGGATTACTATCTTTTCCGCTCCCTGTCGAACTGTATGAGGGACGTTATCTTCGACAATAAAGAGGGCCTTAAAAATTAGTCCGGGTGATTTTTGGCGGAATGGCATTGACAAAGCAATCAAGAGGTGGGAGGAGGCTGTAAACAACAGCAGAGAATACATAATCGATTAATCATCGTTAATACTAATGATTTTCTTTAAAAAAAGTCTTTGATAAAAACTTATCAAAGATACGAAAAAACTACGAACTTTTTCCCCAACCCAATAGGTAAGGAGAGGAAAAAAAATTTGATCACATTATGAAAGAGGCTGGACCACTTATTTGGTTACAACATAATGTTTCATTCTTGCTCATGCTCACATGGACTCCATTCATGCGCTCATGAATCTACGTTATCGCATGCTAATACGCTAATACATCATACAGACAAGCTAATACATCATGAAAAAGCACGAAGAAAAACATTATCAATGCAATTCCTCAAAAATATTTGTTTCTTAAAAAGTAGATTTTAGGATAGGGCTCACGACCTGTTCCAATGACACTGAATTATCCCATTGATGTGAAATTACTGTAAATACTGTATTTGATTATTTCTGCAAAAGTATATAGATTATGTACGCATTTTAGTTATGATTATTATGCATATATTTTAATTATTTATACAATTAATATCATTTATTATATTCAGTAAATCCAATACTTTTCTGGCATTAATTGTTTTGAAAGAAACCTTTCATACTAGGATTAGACGATTCAAAAAACGATTTTTTTTAAATTTGTGACATTTGAAAACTGATTTTTTGGAACGCCTTAATATTTCTCTTCTTCAAACACAAACAAAAAAATATTTTGAATTTTATCAATTTGAACCAATTCATCTGGCAGCGAAGGTATATAAGTGAAGGTATATTTGAATTTCAATAAATGAACTAAAAAACTTAAACAAGCATGAAATTGTGATTGCTTTGTTTTAAAAAAGCCATGGAAAAATAAATTCATAGGATTTTTGAAGGCCCTGAAGATAAACTTACAATTCCAAAGACACTGGAAGCTTATTTTTCATTATTTGAAGCAACGAATGAAAGAACAAAAACATTTAGATTTGTTATTTGATACCACGAAAATTATAAACCAAACTCAGTAGTTAGTGAATGAATATGTTAAATTCTAGGCAATATTGTGTGCAAAACAAGATTTAGTCTCCATTCAGTGGATATTTTATGTTTTTTTAATATTATTTTTAGGAGAAATTAAAATTAATATAAATATTTTTTGAATTTTAATTCAGCTTTCGTTTTTTTGTATAAGTAATATGCATATGTGATCCTTAATTTTTTAAATATATATTGGTATTGATTTCGATTTTTTCTTACTTTATATAAACTAAATAAAACATATATATTCCTATTCTATTTTTTTGACAAAAAAAAAAATCCAAAATAGTCTAAAACCGTTTTTTTTTTTTCCTTGGAAATATTGAATTCAAAAATGTTTTTTGAAAAAGTCGATTTTTGTATAATCCTATTTTATACTCATAACCATTTACAAGCCTTCAGAAATCTCTTTACTGGAAATATGCTAATTTAATGCTTTGATTATTTTTTTTAGAATAATATTCCCTTTTTAACTTGTAATCATTTCTTTAAAATATATTTTATACATTTTCTATGGTTTATGATATAAAATATAAATTTAATGAAATTATAGCACAACAAATTTTAAGTTATATTTCTAGAAATATTTCCTTTAAAGTGTTCACATTGTTTATAAGAATCTTCTTATGATTCAAGACAAAAACACTAATGGGACTAATGGGAAAGTGGTATCATGTTATAAACTAAAGATTCTTTTTTCTATGAAAACGAATTATAAGTTTAAGCCCATTAATGAACTTAAATGTGAAAAAATAATTATTTTTAGAAAAATAATAGTTAGTTATTAAACCAATAACATTTTGTATTTTTAATCAAACCTTATTTTTTAACTGTCTTGGTGATATTAATACTTCTATTTAAGTGGAAAGTATTTGTCTATTTATCAATTTTTATGATGAAATAATTAAACTTAAGTTGTAGTTAAATAGATTATTAATTTTTTAAGAATCCATAATTTAAAAAGAACATAGATAAATGAAGGAAAAGATAATTAATCTTCTTAAAAAAATGAACAGTATTTTATTTTGAAATCCTCATTCACTCGAAGAAAGAAAAAAAAACAATATATAATTGATTCATTTTAAGTCTTTATTTGCACTTTTAGGAAATTTGCAATTAAAGTAGATTATAACGGAGTTCTAAAAGGCTGAACTGTAGAAGGATAAATAATTAACGAATGAATTGCAAATTTATACATTAATGCATAAGATTATTAAAAGAAAAGCTAACTATATGCTGTTGCAAAATTTTGCTAGAGAATATTCATGCTATTATTTTTTCATTCTAATTTCATATTAATTGGGTTTTTTACTATTGACACGGTTGTATAAACACTATGTGAAGCTATTTAATTTACTTTTTTGTATTTGTTATTAGATTGTTGAAATTAACATAGTTAATTTTTCGGTTACTAATCCTCTGTTCGTCATAATGTCATTTGCAATTTACTGCTACTACATGCGCATGCATTTTATCTTTATTTTTTACTACTATTTCTTTTTTCATACAAACTATCTTAATCGAAATATCCGATTTTAAAACATATCCTACATTTTGAATTGTTTAAATCAAAGAAGTAAATTATCTTAAACTCATTATATGTTCATGTAATTACTCCAATAATTAATGCATTCCTGGTCTTTCAACAGAATAGGAAATTATCACACTGTTCAGTTAATCAGCTATCGGTATGCGGACTAAACGTAACTCCACCATCATGCAATTTCAATTTGAAAACACAGAATGAGAAATTAGTAACCCTGATGCTTCCACACCCTATAATTTGGAGGAATAACATGACAGTCATTAGAGAATATTCCTATAACCATGGATAACGGCGAGTTTGCGAGATATCGGTTCTATTAAGGAACCCATATCTATCCCTATTGCATCATTCAATCAGTTTTCATAGTTTAGCATTTCAGCTACTTCGCATCATAAGCTGTAATACAAGGTTTCTGTGTTAAACATTATACATAAAATTGAATTGCATATTGAAAATCGCTGTAAAATAGCCTTGAATCAATTTGAATCTGAATGTTAAATACAGAAGAACAGCCTTAGTATATCCTTATCGCTAATAAATGGTCTTAATTAATAATTTTAGTTACATTATTTACTACAACAAGCAAAATATTTATATTTCTGTATAGTAAAAAAAATCACTTTCATATGACTCACTGTTCTAAGAGGTTTAGTTGGACAATGCTATTATGATTATATTCAGATTTTATTACTGATAGAATATTTAAGAAGTTCGAGTCCTTCCTCTTATAGATTTTACCAATGACAGCGTAAATGTTTGATGGGCTATTATCTGTTACTTCTACCACAGAAAACAATTTTCGCTTAACTTTATGAATAGTTTTCTATGGTAGAAATTGCGAAAGCAAATTTTATTATGCATTTTTAGTCTTTGGAGAAATTAATACTTCGTTTGGCATCGCTTTCAAAAAACAACCCTCTAGAAGCAAGAATGTAACGTTTCATAGCAGAAATAGTTATCGTAGAATATTTAGTAATTAATAATCCCAGTTATTACAATTTTTAAACGAACAATTTTTTTTTTTTTTTTTTTTTTTTTTTTTTTTTTTTTTTTTTTTTTTTGCAGTTCAAAAGCTTTTTTACCTTACCTTTATATGCCCGAGAACAAATGGTCTGTTTCAATAGCTTTTTTAAAGTTAAATACTCATTCTTTAAAAATAAATTCATTGAGGGCCAAGAATGTGTATTTGGTTGGACTCACCCTACCATGTTTTCAAAACAGCCCTGGAGTGATCAAAATTACTGGTTCTTTATTCGATTATTTTCGGTGCCCGAAAAAGATAAAAAAAAAAAAAAAAACTCTAAAACAAAGAATCGATGGTGTTGATTGTGTTTCTGTTGTTCGTTCCTCTGCGTATCTGTAAAAAATATGTTTCATACAGATTTTTTTTAAATTGTATTCTTTTGCAAATTAGTGCTTGTAATGAAGTAGAAAGAGTATCGTATTACATCTGTGTTACGATTTAAATTTGAAGAACTGTTTTCTTCTCGATTTTCACGAATATATTTGTAACTATGACGTAGTTTCTTTTCAGTGTTCTTACAAAAGTGAGAAGACATAATCATTCTTTTTTGTATGCTGTTAGTCGATCTATTCAGAATTTAATATTACTTCATATTTGTTTAATTAACTAATGTTGGCTTTATTATTTTGTCTCATTTGTTACAGTAATTATTTCGTATATAATTCCAGAACTATGTTGTTTAAATTGCCATAACAATTATAATTTCCTCTTGGTTGTTATAGTTTATTTTTTTTTCTTTATTAGAATTGCCAAAAATATTACAGTAATTACCTTTTTGAAATCTGCTTTTTGCTTTCATAAATACATAAATAAACAGACAATTACACCAAAAACGGGTGACGTCAAATTGTAATGTTCTGTAAGTAAAGAATCGAATAATAAAATTCTCAAATCTGAGCTACCTGTCAAGCTGAATTAGATAATTCATAAGAACATGTGCAAGCAGACCGACAAACTTTTCATTAACGATTTTTTCCCGTTTCAGATAAAAATCTACAAGATTGATGTAAAGATTAGACATACATAGAAAATATAGTATTTTTAATAAGCACGTAGAAATTCATAAAAAGAATTTATTTTTCAGGTATAGGAAATGAATAGACTCAAATGCAAAATTTAGTTCTGATTTACAATTTTTATGATAATTTCATTTATCTAAGACATTTCTCTTTTGATTTGAAGCATTTACATGCATTAATTCTAAATTTTCTAAAGATTTAGAATCTTAATGCAAAATCCGAATAGCAAGTTTCATCTACTTAGCTCTTTGTTTTGTAATTGTCCTGTTCAATTGGACTTGAACATACAAATTCCCTATGAATGAATGTCATTCAAAATTTGATGTAATAACCATTTACTAAATTTCATGTGTTTTCCTCAAAATGTTTTGATAAATTTATTGTGCTTCATCACAGAAAGACATCGGTAGTCGTAATTCTAAAATTTTTCAGCTCAGGAAGGTCTGAAACGTCAAGATTCATCAATGTTTCATTTTCGAATAAGTATAAAATTGTAATTATTTCTCTATCAGTAACAGGTAACAATAAAGTTAAATAAATAATCCTGAAACAATATTGCGCTGTGACTTTCAAACTAGATTCAATTCCTCTTTATTTATTTTTTTAGCGATGGCGTTTTTTATTTATTTTTGTATTAAAATATTGAATTTTATGGATTCTAAACAGCATAGTTTTCAAATTTTAAGAAGAAAAACAAGGTAATCTAGTGTCTTCCTAACCGTTCAGTTTAGAATTTACTGTATTCCAGGACTATTTCGGATATTTTAAGAGTTATTATGAATAAGCGTTGAATTTTAAGAAGTAAGAGAAAAAACAATATAATGAAAATTTTGGGATAAAAAACTGTATTTTTCTCATGTCTCATTCCATTAAATAGAATTAATTGTATTGATGAAATTTGAATTTATTTTTTATAAACATATCGTCATTTGATCATTCTTAAGATTAACGTTATTTCCCATTTTACAGTGTTAGAAAACTGTTGTCGGATATTGTTTTATCTAAGATTCATAGCTGCACACGAATTCTCGTGAAGTTGTGTTTTAGAACATATTATCAGTGTAAATATTCATTAATTATTTTGCTATGATTAAAAAAAAACAAATACATATCCACTTTCATTTTTTTAAAAGAATATAGAGCTCAATTCAGGATAACCAATTTTATATTTAACTGTAATTGTTGACATGTTTTCCCCAGTAATAGTTATGATAGAAAATGAAGATTGTCTGCGTTCCAGAACACAATCAACACATTCCTCATGGAATAAAAGAAATGAAGAATTTAATAATGGTATCCTTGTACAGAAAATCCAGCTATTTCTCACTGAATGGGCTAGTCTGCTGATTTTACCAACCTTATTTCTAATCATTTGCAGAATGATTATCTCTTGGGGATTCTCTTTTTCTCTCTAAAAGGTACAAACACTAAAAAGAGATTCTATCAACGAAGTGACTAGGTTTGCTAGTTTGTTTATAACTAGCAAATCCAGTTGGTGGAGAAAGTATCTAGTTATGAAGAAAAAAAAGCTGAAATATCCTAATTCTGCAATATTAGTATTAGTTTATCTCTTGGGAACTAGAGGAAGAAAAAAACTTTTGACTCTAACAAATAGCAATTATTATAATTGAATAAAGATAGAGGAATAATATTTTCCTTATCCATAAAATATTTAGCAATAAAAACCTAATTCAGCATTCTTTTGCTTTATTAAATGATCATAGTTTTCAAGAGTAAATTAAGATTAACTCATAATCTTAATTAACTTTTAAAATACATCATCATATTTTTTTATCGATCCGGATCCTATGTAATCCAGGTTTATTCATCAAGTAGTTTTTTTTTCTTTTAAAGAATGTGATGTTTTAACAAAATTCGTGTAATTAATTAAATTTTTTGTAAAGATAACTTTTGAAGGGAGATTTAAATCAAATCTCAACATGCCGATAATATATATTTTCAATAATGTACTTATTTTGATTCATTGTTCTCAAAATGTTACTTTACTTTCTACATTTGCTTTTCTCTCGTAGGAGGAAGATGTCTATTCTCTGCGTATAAATGGAAATAATTATTCCATAAAATAATAATTTCTGTTACTACCTTACTGCAATCATTCCTGGATGTTAAAAATATATTTTGCAAATTTTTTTTGGTTGAACAACGGCGTTTATAGTCCGACATATTCTAATATATGAACAATCTTCACACAGTAGTTATATTTATAGTTTTAATTCAATTCTGAAAAAAAATGTAATGACTTGATCCTGATTGATCAATTAAAATAATAGAATTTCAGATAAATCTTTATTTTACAGGCATATGTATGTAAGAACAATTTGTTCTCATCTAGGTTAAATATTTGCTAATTATTCAACAGATGAAGGTTGAAGATTTATAGTTTTGAAAATTCGACCTTTTCAACGTGTTCGGATGCCTTAAGAAAATGTCGCATAATCAATGGTATTATTTAGACTTTTATTGGTTAGAGAAAATATTTACATGCAAAACCTATTATTTATTTAATGATGATTTTTATATAGTATTTTATATTTTTATGCAAAATCTGAGAACTTAAATCTTGGATAAATGCTTTTTAATAAATATCTGTTTCCCAATTAAGAACTACAGATACCAAATTTGTGAGCCTTGTGTCCAATAATGGGCCCATAGAAAATTTCAGATTACTAATTTTTAATAAATCAAATGGAATCAAGCCTGCAGATTGAACAATTAACATTCTATAAACCTTATCATGTTGAAATCATGCGATCCAATCGTCAAACACGTGGCATGGAAATTTCTATACTATTGTATTAATCACATTTAACGAAAGGGTATTCTCAAATAAGATTGATGCATAATGTGGAAGTGGGAAATAAATATTCCTGGACATAAAAACTGCTCTTTTCTCATCATTTGTAATATTGTAGTTCCAAATGAGCATTCAGCATCAAATACCATGAAAGTATTTCATATTTGTCGAATGGCATTTCGAAACCTCAGCTCAGGAAGCTATAGTAGGAATTTCGGCTGATTTTTATTGCCATTTTTTGTGAGTGGAATCATAAAACGAGTAGATTGGTAACACAATGCGCTTGGAAGGCTTCTGTTCCGTTATAAAACCCGAAAGAACTCGTAAAGCACCATCAAGCTTAATAAAGCAGTAAGGTTGTGCTATATATCGGTATAGTCCAAAAAGACTATTATGGAATCACCGCTAAAAACATATTACAGAAAACGCTTGTTCTCCGGTCGTTTTATGATAAACGATTCATACACAGAAAAGAAACTAAATAAAATGCATTGCGAATAGAACAACTAAGTGATTTTTGATTCATATGTCATGAAAAAGATTATAATTCTGATCAATTAATTCAGTACTTTTTGCAACATATATACTCTTTGATTATTACCGATTATCTAATAAACTCTTCAATTCCATATGTATGTATCTTTCTTAAAGGTCAGGATGTTTATATTCAAGTTTTTCAACATTTTCAATTATGATAGTTTTCAAATTAACAGCAATGATTAAGTTTGCATTATTTTCATATTTGTAAAACTAGTCTATCATTTAAAACATTTTAATACGCATGCCATAAGTTTTTACAATTACATTATCTACTATATAAATTATTTTTCAGATAAATAAAAAATTAAGCAAGAAAATACTTATATTTCAGAATTTCATAAATGAAATATTATGTAATGAATTTTGAATATAATAAATATATTTTAGGATATTAAAAAAATAAGAAATATGCAAGCAACTTTAGCTAGGATATGACAGACATTTCGTTTTCCCTAGAGCTCTCTTACCCCTGAATATGGAAAACTAATTTAAAATAAGTAATGAATAACATAAGCATAATGAATAATTTTCGTTTTGAAAATTTTTAGATTGCTACAACTGCTAAGAAGTTAAATGATTTTAAATTAGTAAATTCGATTGCCTCTTTCTATATATATGTGACTCTTGCTCGAAAACTTCCCATCAAGTACGTTATCTTTCACTTTGTTTCCCAATGCCACTGCACTTATGCTTATGAAATTAGAGGAAAAGCTTGCTAAGCAGATGAAATTTTCTTTCACTTATACATCAAAGTACTCACTTCGTGCTGAAAATTTTGCATTAAATGGACTGTACAAAATCTAATATTCTAGAAAAAAAAATTTCCCCTAAAATTGTCACAAAAGTTTTAAAATTTTTTAATGTAAATTATGGAAAATCTTTATTACAAAATTCAAAATACTATTAAATTTATGCTTTATGCCTTCGAAGTTTCTAAAAGATCATTTTACTTCAAAATATGCTAATGTGGAAATAAGTTCAGAAGAATTTTAAACTGGACTAATTTTAACGTCCTCTAAATGAAATGTAGTTCTAATGCTTATAATTACTTTT
>JAPMOQ010039339.1:33927-51463 GCA_026543055.1 Argiope trifasciata
TATGGAAAAGGAGCAAAAATTCATCTTTAATAATCTGTCTTTTCCTCCAAATAGAAATAAGAGGTCATAAAATACTTTTTAATTATATTCAATACAATTAGAATATAAAAATTAGGAAAAAATAATTAAATATCTCTGAAATGACCAAATATAAAGTGGCAAAGCATTTGGATGATAAACGGAACAAAAAATGCAAAATAATGTAAATGTAAATCTCTTCTGAAAGAATTTTATAATTTTCACCCAAGCATGATTCTAATATTATTCTTTTTATTTTATTTATTTTCATATCAATTTTCTATTTGAAAGGGTCTTGTATTTATTTCTATAATGCTTTAGTTTATGATCATATACCCTAAGTAATGCTGTTGTGTTCACCTTTTGCTTTTACAACCACATTGTCAAACCTGGATCGAACTCAAATTAAATTTTCTAGAGATAGTGAATGAACTGCGTGCAAAATATTGGGGATTCACACAATTGTATTGCCAATGGGCTCGCCTATGGGTAGCAAGTCTTCCCCATTATCCGGGCGTATGAGATTCAGGTTCTGGTTCGGGCATAGTTTTTCTTCCCCCCTGTCTTCTACCTGTGAGGTGTGTGAAAGAGCCCATCCATAAAAAGGGGTTGAGCAAACAAATGTACGAGTACCATCTTCATATAAGCTGGAAGGAAAACTTCTGACTTTTAATGCTCAGAAGGTTTACCATCAGAAACTACTGCATCACGCTTCCACTTTACACCATCAACACTAATCTGGTCCTCACTTATCCTAATTTAGGTTGTTTATTTTTGGTAGTTGAAGACAAATATAGCTTTCGAAAAGGTGGAGAGCGAATAAAAAATCATAGAGATGATGAATGAACTGCATGCAAATTGTTGTTGATTCATACAAATATAATGCTGGTGAGCTGGACCAGGAGTAGCGCGTCTTCTGGGCACTAGTCTGATCTGGGCGTATGAGGTTCAAGTTCTGGTTCGAGTAAGATTGTTCTTCCCCCTGTCCTCTACCGGTGTAGACTGTGAAAGAGTCCACTTATAAAAAAGGGTTGTGCACACACATGTGTGAATGACATCTTCATATGAACTTGAAAGCAGACTTCCGAAGCTTAGGGATGTTTACCCACAGAAGCTATTATATTAAACTTCCACTGTACATCATCAACACTAATCTGGTCATCACTTCTCCTAACTTAGGTAGCTCATTTTTGGAAGTTGCAGATAAATATATCTTTCAAGAAAATGGTATCTTTAAGTTCGATATATGTAACACATATTTTACATGAAAAAATGTGTTTCAATTTTTATACTTTAGATTTAAATTAATGTTCAAAATAAATGCAAAATAAAGCCTAATTGTCAAAAAAAACATTCTAAAAGATTACAATAAAATAGGTTCATTTTTCGAACAACTTTTTTTCACAAATAAATTTTTTAATTCACTATTATAAGTCATTACCTATTGTTTTTTATAATATCTAATCTATATAAATAAAAAAGAATGTTTATTTGCATGTCCCTTATGATCTGCCGTCTAGCTCATCCGATTCCGATAAAACTTCGAAAACATATTACTTCTTACGCGAAGATTATAGGTAAAATTCAATTATCTAAAGTATTAAAAAATATTTCAGATCTATTTACTGCATCTTTTAACCATGCATTAAACACGAAACAACTCTTCAAGGAGACACAACAGATTCAATAAAGATGTTAAATTCTATTTAGGCGTTAATATTTCGTAGCTATTATATGTAAATGCAATTTCTTTCTCTGAGGTAATAGTTTTATTAAAAATTGTGTGAAAAAGTTTTAGGGGAGCCAGTCTTACAAATTTTAAATTTTATCAAAACATTTAATAAAATTTTAGCGAGATTTGCAATAACTTCCGAAAATATTGGAAGTACAAATAATTGTTTTAGTTTTAAATTTTTTTTATTTTTAACAATATTAACGATTTTATGATATAAATATATTTTCTATATTAAATTCATTTTAAAAGAAAATATTTTTAAAAATTTTAACATTAAACTTGAAAATTCTGAACGAATATTAAACAAATTAGGCGATACAATATATAGTTTCTTTCATTACCATTCTGAAAGAACACCAAGCATTACAATTCTAAAAGAATGCACAAATCTAGTATATAAAAATGAATATTTGTTTGTAGAACAGAATAATAAAAATAGAATAAATACTATTTAATAATTCCTCTTTATGCATCCTTCAATTTCAATGACTGCATTCATTACCGAGAAGATGATAAACATCATCATCATCATTCATTAAACATCATACCTATCATTCTTAATTAAACAAGATAACTATTTCAAATTCCAAATGATATTTCCAAGATTATTTCTTCTGCGGTAGAAAAGCGCCGGGTACTAGCTAGTATATTTATAGTTTATTATTATGACATAAAATTTTTATTTTCAAATCTATTTTTATAATATAAATTTATAAAGCTTTCCGCTTAACTATGAGTACTCAACAGAGTACTACTCATAATTATAATTGATAGAGAACTCTTAATTCATAATTATTTTTGATAATTAAGCTAGGAATATATTGAAACAGGGTATTTTCATTGGTAAAATGCAAAGATACAATTCTTTAGAAATTCTAACACACTATTATTGGTGAAAACTTTATAATAGTATCTAGTTTTTTTAACTAAAATAAAATTCATCAAATTTTATTGAAGCATTGTCAAAAGAAAAATAAAGGAAATTAAAATATCTAAACCATAATGTTGTAGCTTAATAATATTTTCTTCTTGCTTCGTCTGATGCCATGTTACTTTTAAATTTGCTCTTAATTATAAAATAACTGCCACGTGTGCATAAAAAAATGAATTTTAGTGGCATCAACTATCACTTCTCAAAATTAAAAGCTAACATTAATTTATTCAAAGGCTTTATAATTGAATACAAAAATAACCCATAATTTACTAACGTTTCTGTATTCAATAGGCTCTTAATTGGTTCAGTAAGAAAACACATGCTTCGAAAGGAAAATGCCATATAATTAGATACTAAAAAATGTTAAAAAATTTGGAATCGTAGCGTGTGAAAACATAAAAGTAATTATGAAAACAATGAGATGACTGGATTTAATACTTACTTTTAATGTAAATTTTCTTATTCCTGTATATTAAAAAAGTGATATAAAAATAGTTTATGTAAAACAATACATACTGGTGTTAATAAAAAGGTTGTTTTTATTAATTTTCAATTAAAAATACATTTAAAATTTTCATCTCCATGTACACTCCTTACTTCTGAATCTTTATTTATTCATTTATCTATTAAATGTAATAATTCTAAAATCAAACAATATGTCCGAATTTTAATGTAATCATTTCGTTCCAGGTATTTTTGAGCTTATATATCAGTATAAGCATTATCATATTAATTATCTTCATTGATATTATTTTTTATTCTATTTAAAATCATTAATCAGTTTAAAAATTGTGCATATTTATGTCCGTGTGTATATTCCACATTTCCTCTAAAAGGGGCTCTGTCGATTTCAATAAAAATCCACACTTATTTTTTAAAGCTAAAAACAAATTGAAAATCTCATCCTTCAGCTCAAGAGAAAGAGTGTAATTGAATTTTCAGTACAAATATTCATTGAATATAAAATTAATTAGAAATTGGATAAATATATGTTTAGACATCTTTTGATTAACCTCAAAAAACTCTTTTCATCTCGAACACATCAAGATAAACATCTTTAATGAACAAAATCGCGCCACTAGTATTCAATATATCGCAATGTGCCAAAAATATAGGAATTTAGCAAAAAAATCCAAGCGGTTCAGGTCGTTTGCATAGCTTCGTTGAATGGGTGTTTGTGACTTAACAAATATTAAATCTCATGATTATCACAAAAAAGTTTCTCCCTTCAAAGGGCTACAGAGAGCATTCTATTGAACGAAATGAGAAAAAATTGAACAGCAAATAATTTGAACAACCCACTCAAACGAAAAAAAAATTATTAAATGAAAATATATATATTTGATAGGTAGCACTATCGGGCATTAAAAATATTTAATACACTTTCTAATTGTTAAATAATCTTTCTTGTTAAATTGTTAAATTTCTCAATATGCCACACTTCAGCATTGTGTTTTAAAGTGCAGACATATTTTTTTAAGCTGATCAAGTAATTCTGCGGGAATATCAAGAACACGATGCCAATTGATTCTTGGAGATCTGACAGATAAACTAAAATAGTAGAATTGATATTATCTTTCGATAGTATGTATTATCCTTCAGGAAACCTCATAACCAAAAATTACATGGGGTTGCGGGAAAAAATCCGAATATTTATTTATACCTTTTGCCTCAGGAGTATCGAATTAAATTCTTAGCGGAAGTTTAAAATTAAATGTCAAGGTCATTTATCAAGTTTCATATATTTAGCTAGTGGTTGTTTAACAGTTTAAGTTAACACGATCACATACAATTCATGGGATAAACTGACAGACGGCCCATTCTTTGACGGATTTAATCAAAAATTTGAGACATCTACGATTCTTGTGAGTAGAATTTTATTTATATTGTTCCTTCATTGTGCTTTCAATTATTTTATTTCTCATGACTTTCCTCAAAATAGACTTTCTGTTACTGGATTTTGCAAATAAAATCCTGGATAAACAAAATCAGTAGGAATCTATAATTTTGTTATCAACACCATGTATTAATTTTCGTTTTGGAGAATTCCTGAATTACTATGTATACTGACAAATATGTAAGATATGTAGGACATATTTTCCGAACTTAAAAGGTTTAAGTCTTTTTTATTTTCTTTATAACATTACTTTATTTTTAATTTCTTGTGCATGATGTACACAGGAAATATTGTAATCGGCCAAAAATTCGAATATGATATTTTAACATTTCAGATATTCTTGATTCCAAGAAACACATTTTTAAAATTGCTTCTATCTGTACGTTTATTTGTAAATATGATTATCAACACACTTTGTGCTAGACAGTTGAAATTTGATACATAAAATGGCGATCAATTTTGTGGATTTCTCTCACAAGAAGTTTCAGTGGATATTCAAACACAACAGAACTTCAAAGTGTAAACAGCTAGGTAAATAAAATTTGGTACATAAATTTTGCAACTAAAATAAAGGTACTTATCAAATTTTGAACAAAATCGTAAAATTATTGAAAATCTACTAGTTTATACATTTGCATACAAGTAAAAGCAATTAGATCTACAAAATTCGACACATAACGATCAATACATTCAATAAAAGTAAAATCAATTAAATCCTTGAAATTCAGCTTGCTATCCTATTATAGCAAATGTAAATTTGTGTCACATTTTAGAATCAATTGGCGGATAAAATTATGTCCAAAATCAATATTCTCGAGATAGATTTCAGTAAAATTATTATTTGATTCACACCAAATACTCACATTTAATAACTATCGTTTACCACGGCCTTATCTAAGGTTTCTATTTTATTCTGGGGATATTTAAGTAAGACCTTCATTGAAGTAAATAAGAAAAATTCTGCAGAAGACCACTCCCGAGGGTTTGAGTATAAATTTCATATACAAGAAAAGTAAAAGTCTGAAATTATTAATTTTTTCAATATTTAAATTTCTTCAATAATCGATATAATTCTGTGTCCTGTACCAGAGAAAATCTGCTGCATCATCTCTCAAAGTGAACACAGTTCTGAAGAAATATTACTCAAAAATTAATCTTAGTACATTCATTACAAGTAGGGTAATTACAAGGTTTTAAGCTTTTCAGTGCCAGGTTTAAGTTCGAAAGAATTACCATACATCATTGGTGATCTGTCAGTTTCTTCCATGTGGAAATTTTCTGAATCTAAAGTATGAAAAGAAATTATCTTGTTAATTGCCTGTGGTAACGAGTAATTTCTGGCCATTATTCAAAACCATCATCGTTTGAAAACATTCGTCTTTTATGCCCACAGAGCTGCTGCCATCACCCATTAATTTAATTTGCAAACATGCATGGGAGATCTTTTTCAGCCCTCACTTCCTTTTCTACTGAAAATTCTTAGACAGCTGTTTCACCCCCAAACTGATATTTCCTGTGATTTCATGCCAGCGTATAAAAGAAGGAATTATAGGAGCAGATTCAAAAGAAACAGTGTAGTTCATTTTTTACTTCATATTTGATATCTGGAATTTGACTCCATGCATGCGTTTAAATTTTAAATTCGTTTTACTTAAGTTTTTGAAAAAAATATGCACATTTTGGCATATGTTGCTTACGATATTTATATATAATAAATTAAATTTATACGCCCTTTTAAATTAATTATTTCTTAATAGCTTGTATTCAAATTAAAATTAAGCTTCTGAATTTAGAGAAGAAACGTGGTAAGAAGTATTTATTCCAGTGTCTTATTTCTGTAATTTTAACTGTCAAGAGAAAATTAAGCTTCAAAAATTGAGGATCACTTTTGAAGTAGCTCAAGATCTTAATTAACAGTTGTCTTCTTTGTTTTGCTGAATTCCTCTATCTATTTTTGTTCATTAAAGGTATTTGAAACTAGAAATCTTCCTTTCGCATGTCAAAACAAGATTCATATCTTTTCTGGGACTCTTCTATCTAGTTAGTTATGTGAAGTTTTATTTAATATATATTCACTGAATTATTTTCATTTAATTTCTGTATTCTATACCAAAATATTTATTTATAGATAATGGGTTTTTATATGAAGGAAATACATCATATATAATAGCGCCGAAGAGCAGAAGTAAGTACAATGCTCCTTAAATTTGTTAAAAATAGCATTTCTTTCTGAAAATAAAAAGGAAAGTTCAAAAAAATATCCCTGGCTTAGAGAAAAATTAATTTGATGAGTTATTAAAATAGATTGATTGTCTAATAATATGAGGACACCACTAAAATTTGTTAAATTTTCAAACCCCCATGTGAATATTGAATAATTTCTCTATAACTCGTGAATTTTCTTATTATTTTCAAAGATATTTCCATCATACTATTAAAGCCTACAACTTTCCTGGGAAATATTCTATGATCAGCTACACTATAATTAATTTCCTGCATATGAGCAATCAGTTAATTTCAATAATTTATTAGCAGTAATCGATAAAAGGAATAGCCAATAGGTGGTATTTAAGGGCACTGACCTTCGCAATATCCCTTTGCGAATCGTTCATTATCTATTCCTTATCTGAATGACAGATGCTGAGGCCTTTGCATCGGTTATAGCATAAAGCTGCAAGTTTCCCTCACTGTATCAATGATCTGAGTTATCTGTGATGTGGCAGAGTTAATGATTATTAGTATTCTCCAGAAAACTAATATTCACTGAATGTATTGATCGGATGTAGAAATGGTAAAATAGGCACAGGTTGTTCATCAGCTCTTTTCAACAATTCTCTATTATGAAAAGGACAAAGAGTCCTTTCAAATGAATAGAGTTCAATTAGGTGACACTATGCTCTAATAATAATAATAGTTTAAGGTATGTGACTATGTTCTGAATGAATTTTTTTAAACTCTTCCAAAAATATTTATATTTTTGAATACTTGCCTAAAAAGATTTTAAAAAATTAGTCAGGTGAGGAAAGAAATACTTAGTAGAATGGAACAAAGGGAAGGGGAATTTGATGTTTTGGGTTTCTGAATGCCCTTCCATCCACACACAGTTTTCTCATTAAAATAGGAAATGGAAAAATTACAAAAAGAGTCAAAAACAAGATAACCCAGAAAAAATTAAGAGTAAAAATAAATGAATTTTACATGAGGACTTTATGATGTTGTTGAATATTTCTGTCAAATTTTTGTGTCAGATCAGTCAAAGAATAGAGAGAGCAATCGGCAGAGTTGGTTTCTTTCTTTATTTATTTTCTTTCTCTATACAACGAAGCAAAATTAATATTTCAGATACAGAAGTCGAAAACATTGTTTTCTCATTTGTGTAGTTTCAAACTACAACGAAGTATGAACTTTTTTCCCTTCCCCTTGTTCTCCTCAACAAAAGTTAGAAATCATACATAATTTAATAACATTTTGAGGGGAGCCATTTCTGTCTTTCTTTATCTCTGAAGATTCCATTTCGATATTTTATATTCTTCTTTATTTTACCGTGCTCCCTCCTTTTTTTTATTGCTTCCTCGTAAAATTATCAACGCAAAAACCAATTTTTGCTTGTTCGATACAATGTTTTTTGGAGACAACTTTTGGTAGCCATTCTCTTTTTATAGAAGATCAGTAAACTGTGCCACGCTTTGATTTAATTCTTTGCAGCAACTTCAGAATTTTGCAAGCTAAAAAAAATCCCACTCTTTTTAAAGTTTTGAATGGCTTTGTTTTCCCTATATTGCGGAATTTTATGTCTTTTTCTTCATATATTTTTCTGTAATAATAAAATTCCAAAGAATATTTAGAAGATTTCGGCAAAAACTTGAAATTGCAGACACTAAGGGGGAAAATATGAGATTTGTCTCTCTAAATATAAAAATTAGGGCTGGTGCCTGTTGATAAGAATGTTTGTATCGTCTTTGTTGAAATTAAATTTTCAAGCTTCATTTTTTAACCCAATTTTTTTTCTTAAAATAAATTCCGAATTATTTTCAGTAATTCTATTGTTTCCAGATTTTTATAAAATTTTTAATATTTAGTTTCAATTTTTACTAAAGATGCAATACTTTTAAGAATCTTTAAGAAGTTATTTACGTAATCATTCTTGCAAATATAAAAATAAATATCTTTCATATTTTTTTTACCAAACTTTAACCATTTTTTATAAAGAAAGTAACATTGCCTAAAAAAAACATGAGAAATAAGATTTTCATAATTATTATTCAGAAGAAAACTTTCGATTGGAATTGAAGCAGGAACTAAAACTGTGGATATGGCATAAAGTTTATAAATATTCTTCAAAATATTTTTTTTTGAATATGGATATCTGGAATTTCTAGTAATGTATTCTACCCATTTGTAAACGGAGCATATATGTTGTTTTGGATTGTTTGGCCCATATATGCGCCAAACAATCCAAAACAACAATAACAAGCTTAACTATAAAAAAAATGTTTTTTTCATCATTGGAAATAGGATTTTGAACAGTAATTTTCATTTCAAATGCTTCCTTTTTCTTCAAAAACAAAAATTCAACTTTAATTACTCAACAAAATATATAATTTTGCGCGCATTAATTTCTGACATCATGCGCGTGAATCTATAAAATGTGTTCTTTTATTCAGGTAGTAAAACATTTTTCCCATCCAATAAGTTTTAAATTCAAATGAGATGACATATAGTGACATGATTTCCCCATAAACTTTATTAATTAAACAGTTTCTCATACTGAAAACAAACCAGATAAGATGTTGCAGTAAACATTCTCTTATAAAAATACGTCTCTGGCTTCACGAAGAGAAAAAATAATCATTCACGGAAAAGACTTTCCGAATAAATATGATACAAATAGTATTCCTTAGAAAGATTGTGATATTAGATTCCTAACTAAGTAATAGGATCCTCTGCTCAATAACTTGTGAATAACAGCAATAGTTTTATTCTTATTTGGCTTCTGAAGCACAGCGTTTAAAGAAAATAGCAAGGTTATTATGTATTTTTGAACAAAACTGTCTTTTTCATTTATTAAGCCACAAAATACCTCCCGTAAATAGTAAAATTTATTTAATAAAAGTTCTGAATTACTTCCTCTTTTTTCTGCACTATGATTGTATATAAAAAATACAGAAATGGTCAAAATATTTATGTTAATTTTTTGAAGATTCTTGACATTTCCAGCATTTCTTTGCCCAAATAAGTTCATTTTTACTTTCTCATATACGTAGCTCAGAAAAAGTATAGAAACAGTCTGAATATTCTAAACGGATATTTTAATTAATTTCCACTTTCCGATTTCCCTGAAGTTGAAAAACACATTTTTGGAAAATATCTATTGGTCAGTATGTCTAAGGAAAATAAGAATTACAAACTCTTTGAACTAGACGGACGAAATTTGAAGCACGGTCTTTACACTAACTTTGCAGATACCTGTTAAATTTTGAGTAAAATCCATTCAGAAAAAGTATATTTTTCTCGCCGTTCGAATATGATTTAACAAAATAGTCACCAATCGAAATGATAAAGACAAATCTAACTTTAAGTTGACTATCTGGTATGTTACGTCAGAGACATGTAAATGCGATAGCTGAAAAACAAATGATTTTAAATTATCTAATTTAGCATGAGACTTTGTTTTGGGTTAAACTTTTGTGTCATTTAGTTCGAAAACGCAAATAAAAGTGAAATTTGGTTTTTGAATTACATGACTAGAATTAACAGCCAAAACAAGCACCAAGAGAATAATAAGAAGTGCGAAAAGTGGATAATAAGAAAATAAATAAAGACTAAGTGTGAAAGTGAATAATAAGAAAGTGAATAAAGAATAAGTGTGAAAAAGAATAATAAGAAAGTGAATAAAGAATAAGTGTGAAATGAATAATAAGAAAATGAATAAAGAATAAGTGTGAAAGTGAATAAAAAGAAAATGAATAAAGAATAAGTGTGGAAATGAATAATAGAAAGGCGTGAAAATGAATAATAAAAAAGCGTGAAAAAGAATAATAAAAAAGGGTCAAAGTGAATAGTAAAAAAGTGTGGAATAATAAGAAGAGAAAAAAGAAAAAATTCAAGTCAAAAGTTAAAATTTTGAAATAATTGTATGGCATGCATTTTCTGGGATAAATCCTGTTTTAGAAAGTAAACAAGAAAGTTTTTAAGTGACCATTATTATTCTAACTATTTACCATTAATATGATGCATATTTTATTCATAAAAATTACTATATGGTTTTTATGTTAAATTTTTCCCTTTTTGTAAATATTAAATGATATTCGACTGCTTAGGAGCACAATAAATGAAAAACATACAGTTTTATAAATAAAATTCTGCATTTAATGTGGTCAAAACTACTGTAGATCTTTCAAATATTGGGCCAAATCTGTCACAGTAATGGCCATTTGTCGATCTACATTTTCGTTTCTCTGTAAAATTACTTTGTCATATCTTAGTAATATTTAATAATTAACTCAAATAAATAATATTATGAAATCTTGTAATTTACATTGTAGATCTATATTATTTTTTGCCAAAATAGTTTGTAAACATGACGTTAAAATTCCTAACTAGACATTTTTGACTTTGTAAGGGAGCAAAAAAAAGAATCAAAATGTTTCTGTATACGAAAATATCTAGAATGCAATCTTTTTAATTTAAAAATAAGCTCAAAAGTAAAATTTTGATTATTTTGAAAGTTAAAATATGTAAAAACGTGAAATATTCGTTAGAATCTAAACATTTTGTTTGCGTAGGACTGGTTTCACTGATAAAAGCTAACTGGATTTTTTTTCTTTTATATGCAAGATCCTTTTCCTGCGGATCGAACAGGTATCAGAATTTTTCCTTCTAGTTTCTTCATCCACTTATCGTGAGTTTCCTGCAGGTACGCGCAAGGCGATGGTGGCGTAAAATTTCACAGGGTTTCAGTAAAATCTACTTATTTCACTCAGTGATTTTTAGGTTTTTTCTTCTAGACTGATTCCTTCGATTTTCTGGTGTTTTGATTGCGTAGGCCCCAGTTAAGGGAAGAATTTTAGAGGATTTCATGACATAAAATCTAATTGGTTTTTCCACGACGACTATAAACAATCAATCACAAATTCAAAATATTATAAATGTTACATGTCAAAAATTCTTTTTGCTGAAACATTCAATACATTATTATCTAAAAGCATTCGACTACTTTCGAAGGAAATTTTAGAAAAATTGGATTTTTCAAAAGCTAACTAAAGGTATGTTTTTTAGATGTATTGTCAATTATAATACAAAATACTATAAATACGGCCAAATTATTTGAAAATATAATATAATTTGAGACATTTGTAGTAAATTTTAAAAAAATGTAAGCAAAGTTTTTATTACTCTACATAAACATTTGGTTAAATTTTACTATATGCAACAATCCTGTTTTACTTTGTCAATAAGTTATTAAATATAATATGAATGAAATGAACCAAAATCTAAGAAAAATCTTGAGATTCAAAGAAGTTACGGGAAAAATATATGTTTATATACATTTTTTCCATTAATTCCTAATTTTTCTGAAAACACCTATAAATAAAAAAGTATTTAACCAGCAATAAAAATTTAGGTTTATTTCATTGTCCATATTAATAAAAGTAACGCTGAAATTTTTATGTAAATACTTTTGTTATGTTTTGAGATATCATTTTAACCAAAAAAAATTTTATGAAGATTAAAATTTTGAGAAAATTGAAGTAAAGGATAAATTTTGGCTGAAAAATATATTTTGATTAAAATTTCCCTAGAAGATAGGCCATGCTTTCCTTTTCCTAGAAACGATAAAATATTTTGGAAAGAGGATTTTCTAAACTGCAAGAAATAACAACATAAAAAAATTCACCAATGTGATCGATAACCAGTTCTTTTAACGCAGTCGAATACCTTAGGATATTTCTTATTACTCATGAAAGAATTTAAAGAATATTCGAGCTTTTTTTACACCATTTCAAAGATTTTATTAAGGCGGCTATTTCAAAGGTTTTTCTAATTTTCTTATATGTTGCACCTACTTTCTCTAATTCTTTTAACAAAATTAAATTTTCTTGAAATTCCTTAGTTGTGATACCTGCAAAAGGCTGCCGTTGCCTTTTGATTAAGTTCTCGCGTTTCAGGACGGTGGACTCCATGTTCGAGACTCGATTGTAATTATCGAAATTTTTTGATTGTATTTGAAGATTTATCGTGTTTGGGAGGCTGGTGCATCTTTGATCTGTGCGCCTGAATCGAATATTATTCAAACGGGATGGTGTGGAAGTGTGGAGAAGGAGCATCAGATCGTCGTTCTCTTCATCTGACCACGATTTAAAATTGTTTTTTCTAAAAGTAATGTTAATATAAATAAAAAAAATCAAAGTGAAAATACAGGAAATTCTCCGATTTTATTTTTCTATTATCTATATAAATAAAAATGAATGCTTGCCTGATGTCTGCCGCACCGCTCATTCGATTGCGATAAAACTTTGAATACTTATTACGTGCTCCTACGCGATGGTTATAGGCATAGTAAAATTATGTAATCTATATAAATAAATATGAACGTTTGTCTGTATGTCTCTTAAGCATTGCCGTGTCGCCCACCCAACTCTATCCAGTTACATGCTGCATGTTTACGGGTCGGACAATCAAGAAATTTATTTGTTTCTGCTAATGACGGAAAAAATTGTCTACCCTAAAGTTCTTGACTCATAAACTTAAAAAAGAGAATAAATATTATTTACACTTCTCCTTTATATACCATTCAATGCCAATGAATGTATTCATCTCTGATACGGAAATAAATATTATTCTTTTAACCAATCCCAATAAAACAAGGCGATTTTTTTAATCTTCAAACGTTATTTCCAAAATTATTTCCTCCGTGGCAGCAACGCGTCGGGTACCAGTAAGTAAAATTATATGTATGAAGGATAGACACCAAAAAATTCAATCTTGACTATCCTTGCAATATGTTTATTTCCTGTACTTTTTATATGTCTGCATTTCTATCAGTAAAAATAATGGCTGAAAAACTATAAAAGCTAAAAACTGAATTTATACATTAGATGTTAATTCAGTATCTTCGTGCTTTTTTCATTAACTGTCTCTGTCTGCTAGTATTCCTGCAAAGAGAATGATACATGGTATTTGTCTTTCTAATGTACCACCAAAATAAAGAAGTAAAATTTTTAAACAAACATGAAAGCGGTAAGAAATTATTAAAAAAATTGTTTCATAAATGACAAAACTGTTCTATATAAATAGTTTTTATGGATTTTTTTTTCCTGATAAATACCATTAACTTTCATGCTTACATTATAAAGTATGACTTGACACTTTAACATAATGAATCATGTTTTAATTTTTGTTACTTATATCCTTTGCCCTTTTTCATATTGAAATAGTAAATATGTACCAGGTTTTATTTCAACTCCATAAAATAATTTAGATATCTACTGAAGGATTATGTTCGCCAACCCGCAAGAAACAATGAATGATTTCAATACCATTTACTCGCTCTCCATACAGTTACGTTTTTCTGCAGGCAATAGAAAACTGAAAGTACATTTAAAACCATAAAAAAAATAATAACATTTCTTGTTTTTTTCTCTCAGATTTATTTCTTTCTTAAAAAATGCTAAGCAAAAATCACAGTGCTCACACATAATTCTACAACTATACTACAGAATTTGGCACTATAAAAATCATATCTTAATAGCTTTAAAGCATCCATTACTATTGCATCTTATAAATGATTCATCGACATTCATCAACTTTCTCATTTTTCATCATTTCAAATTATAATCAAAACTTAACGATCCAACTTTTTTTTTTTTCGTTTAAAATACCCAGTCAAAAAAAAATTAGTTACGAAGGTTACCGTTTACGTTTTTACAAATGACCAATAGATGGCGCTACTAAAATTTGTCTTCAGGATATTTTTGAAATTCAATTTTTTTTAAATCTTGGA
Organism: Argiope trifasciata; assembly: GCA_026543055.1. Classification (NCBI taxonomy): domain Eukaryota; kingdom Metazoa; phylum Arthropoda; class Arachnida; order Araneae; family Araneidae; genus Argiope; species Argiope trifasciata. Next base: position 48,515 of record JAPMOQ010039339.1, read on the forward strand.
ACTAGTGACATCTTAGAAATTATCTGCGTATTTTGTTTACAGTGAGTGTTTACAGAAGATCTCCATTGGTTGATTTTCTTATGATCTTAAGAAAGGCCTCACTCAACAAAACTGCATAGAGTCGTTTCTTGAAACTTTTGGTAATGAAGCACCAGCAGAAAAGACTGTTCACAAATGGTTTGTAAAATTTCGTCGTAGTTGTGCGTTTTTCAGTGATTAATCTTGAGAAGGATGATCAAAATCAGTAGTGATTAGAGAGAACATCAACGTTGTGCGCAAGATGTTTGAAGAATCGTGAGATTGAGCATATCTTGGCATATTACACACTGCGATATATATTTTGCTCAAACAGTTAGCAGTTAAAATATTTGTTCCGGTGTGATTCCACTCAATTTGACAAAAGTTCAAAAAGAAGCTAGTGATAATTAGTAGAAAAATTACTAAAAAGATTAGAAGAAATATTGATGGAAAAATTACTAAGGAGATTACTAAAAAAATTCATACTGGGAACAGCAAAGTTCGTATATAACATCGTTACAAGTGAAGAAACTTGGATATATTCATATGTGCAGGAAACTAAATAAAAATCTACAGTTTAGGTGCTACAAAATGAACCGAATTCCACGAAAGCTGCTTGTTTACAAAGCACTTCCAAGAAAATGACTGCTTATTTCTTGGGCCTTACAGGGCATATCGCAATCATTCCTTTAGAGAATCGAAAAACTGTTGTCGCTAAAAGGTATACAGAAATTTGTTCAAAAGTCATCAACAGAATGACGAAAAACAACAAAAACAACTTATTTTCTTCATCAAGACAACGCCAGCTCTTACACAGCACGTGAAATAATTGATTATTTGAAGGATAAAAATATGCTAATTAATTCCTCTTTGGGCATATTCTAACGATTTGTCACCTAAAGACTTTTTATTGTTCCTTTATGTCAAACAAAAATTGCGTGAGCAACCATTTTCATCATCTCAAGAAGCTATCGATTCCTTCCAAAACCATGTTTCTGAGATACCAACTTCAGAGTGGAAAAGCTTTTTCAAGAATTGGTTTGAACGGTTGGAAAAGTGTATAAATCTTAAAGAAATATTTCAATACGTTAATATTTTGACAAGCAATAAAACAGCTAGTTCCTAAAAAAGCTCTTTTTCTTCCATCTTTTTGTAAAAACTTAAAAGACAGCCCCTCGTATGTCCGATAATGACGATAAAGTTATATCATACGTAAGCTCATTTTTAATTTGCCTCAAGCTATCTCAGACTTTCCCCCTTTCAAATATTTAATGAACTTTCACTAATGAATTTTTGTCAGCTTGCATTTACGCAATATCAGCCCAATTTTGCTTCCGTATAAACGTTTTTATATGATATTTTTTATTGAAGGTCTTGTTATTTTAATAAATCATAAATGTAATAAACTAATCAATTCAAAGTTAGAATAAGATCTCGGCACCAAATTTGTAAAATTTATCCGTATTTTAAAATTTATCAATTAAAATTTATCCGGAGTTTTTTTTATCTTTTTGATAATTATAGCATACTATCGAAAAAAAGACACACTGATTTTTCTTCACTGAAATAAGAATCCATACACCAAACGTTCAATATTTTGTACATGTACAAAAATGTCAAGCGTAGTACAATCCCCTCAGGTGTGGTTGACAACTGTATAGAAAAATTATAGTTAGCTTCCAGCAGGTTTCTTATTTATTTTTGAGTTTATAAACAGACTAAAATGAGCCAACTGAATTTGAATTACTTATTCTTTGAAAGGTTTAAGGGTATGAAAGACTAAGACAGGCGATAAATTGTTTTCCTATGCAATTATTTTTTTTTCTTTCTTTCATCCGTTAATTTGTTTGCTCATTAGGCAAATGCGATGCATTTTTCAATACTTTTTGTAGCAAAGGAGAAGGTTAAATAAGCAATAATTAATAAACTCATGCTCAAGCTGAATTACACTACTTGAAGCTAACTCTGAAGGTAAAAGATTTTAGTGTCTGTTGATATAAAAAGGAAAGAAGATTTGCAAGCATTTAATCAAAATTTTATATTAAATTAAATAAAATTTTATTATACGAGGGGTGATACAAAAAAAGTTTCCAGGCAGCAGTACTTGGAAAATAGAAATTGTTGATGGGAATATTGTTATCCGAAGTATAGACAGATCAAGCCAATTGTCTAAACCGGTCGTTTCAGAAGATGCTGTTAGTACTGAGATTGAAACAGCGACAGTAATGGCAAGAAGTCTAGAAAAGTGGTCACGCACAGAGGTATGAGCCGTGATATGATTTCTTAGGGCCAATACTGTCTCCCCATCAGTCATTTCACAGACAAATCGTTGACGTGCACGGAAGCGAAGCAATGAGTAGACAACAGGTGGCGAAATGGTATCGTTCTTTTGAAGACGGCAAAAAGATTACTGGAAACATTTAGATTGGGGGTCTGGAAGCCTCCATACAGCCCCGATTTGGTTTCTAGTGACTATTTCTTTTTATAGCATTGAAGAAACTTTTATCCGAAACAAAAGTCCTATCAGACGGTAATGTTCAAAAAGGTTCCGAGAAGTAGCTCAAGAGCCAAGAACCTGATTATTAGACGGGTTAAGCAAATTGATCCTGTGGTGAGATAAATGCCTCAACAGGGTTGGTGATCATGTAGAGAAATGACTGCAATATATGTCTCACAATTACTATTTCTATCATGTTTCTATTTTTAATAAAGCATTATTTCTTTGCCTTGTAAATCTTTTTTTCAGGTCACTCCTCGTATCTATAGAAGAAAATGTTAACAAACCTATACATTCTCTATAATAATAATAATGTTAATAAAGTAATATAGTAATATACACTGAAGTGACAAAAGTCATGGGATGACTTTAATATCGTGTGGGTCCTCCTTTTGCCCGGCGAAGTGCAACAACTCGACGTGTCATGGAGTCCA
>JAPMOQ010039342.1:0-27844 GCA_026543055.1 Argiope trifasciata
TGGTATATTTTAATATCTTAATACCACATTATTGATTCGTTTCTAGATCCTTGCCAGCTTCTTTAGCCAAAAGTGACTAATTGGCAACTATACTTTACCTAGTGTAAAAACATGACTTTACATCTGGTATATTCTAATACCTTAATACCACATTATTGATTCGTTTTTAGATCTCCTGTAAATTCTATTTGAGTTGGTACCAATACGTGGGTTGTCTAAAAAATATCCGATCTTTGGCCAAGATAAATATCTTATTTACGTCATAAAATTGGGACCCTGATCTTCTTCAAATTAATTCTCTTATGCCTTCACATACTTAGCCCACCGATTCTGGAAAACTCTCTTGGAAGGTTTCTTTTTGAGTGGTGATTATCTTCGCTGTTGCGTTCTCCATCATCTCTTCTCTACTCTCAAAATGGGATCCTTTCAATGGTATTTTCAATTTTTGAAACAACCAACAGTCCCAAGACGCATATCTGGTTGGTAAGATGATTGGAAGACGATTTGATTTCATTGTTTCTCAGAGAAAATCTACATCAAGTGTTGCGAATGAGCGAAAGCGTTGTCAAGATGCAACTGCCAATTCTTCGTCGTCCAGAGTTCTGGGTTTTTGCACTAAACTTCCTCTAAACTTGTTGATAGTACTTTTTTGTCACTGTTTGCACCTTCGGTGAGTATTCTTGATCGTCACCACCGATGGGAGGTTATTTATGAATTGATTGAATCATTTCTTTACTTAGCATCATCTCCAACCACTTGCTGAATCTTACGACTGTTTCGGTTTGAGAATCACTAAACATTTGACAAACTTTGATTGCTATCTTTGCTAAACTCGTTCAGTGATTGTGAGAGAAATCAAAAATCCAACGAACACTTAGGATAGTACCTTACTCAAAGGTTAGCAAGCAGAGATTGACAAATTAGTACAAGAAGAAAAATTTCAGCATGAGCAATTAGTTGGCTTCTTCCACTGTACACAGTGGCGCCACTTTAGCATAATTATTGTGAGCGGGATCTGATGATTTTTGGATAACCCCCGTACAGATGGATTTTATAACAAAAGTGGATAAAATATATTAAAACTGTGCAAAATTATGACAAATATATAAAAATGGAATACTGAATTCAAGAATTCGGAACAAGAATACTAAATGAATGAACTGGGAACTGAATAATACAATGAATAAAAATGCGGAGTACTGCATAGTGTAATGATTTAGCTTCTCCCCGGCCTGACCATTGTGGTTTCTTTTTCACACCTCCATAAATGACATTTCCAGAGTGCTCTCCTCAATGGTGACGTTTATGGGAGTGTAATTGTTTACAGGGGGACAGGTGGAGAACCCTCCTTCTAAGAACGGACATCTGGCCCTTTAGAGGGAGTCCAGATAAAGGACTACCCTTGCACTAATCGTGTCTGAGATACAGATGTGTAGCCTGCGTTGTTTTCCATTGTGGACCATGAACATTCCTGTGGTCAACTGTAGACCAGGGAAGTTTTTGCTGAACGACGATCGGGGGCCCAAATGCTCCAATGTGGATGAGAGGTGGAGTTGAAAGAAGAGAGAAACGACGAGGTTTTTTTTGGAGAGAGAAAAAAGAAGGAGACGAAGAGTTTTTTTTTTGGTGGAGGAAGTCAAGACTAGAGATCTGTGAAAGTAGAGCGTTCGAGAGAAAATTCCACCCAAGGAATTCGGTGGATTCTTGAAGTTACCCCGGTACCAGTGTGTGACTTTGAAGAACGGCTAGCTGTTTTCGTGAGTTTCTCCGAAATATTTCGAGGAACTTTTCTTGTGGTGTTGTCCATAGAACCTTACATTTAACCTAAAGAGTATTTTCCTCTGTAAATTAAAGCTGAAAATAAAGTAATTTGATTGAAACACTACCCTTTATTTGATCGGACCAGATAGAGACGTTACATTAGTTTTTTTCACAAAGTAAAAATAAGATATAGTGCATTCAGCATCGAATTTGTAATTAGGGAGAAAAATAATAGCGAATTAGGGCTAATTTTGATGAGCTACGTAATATATATTATCATACCCATTTTTAAATAAACTATTTGATTTTTTTTTTTTACAATTTAACACATAATAAATAAGCTAATGGGTTTTCATGTGCACCTCTTTTGACCCAAAATTATCAAACTTGATACATATATAATTTAGTGGGTGTAAAGGCTCAACCTCGGTGTAATTGTTTCGAAATTTTAATTTAAAAAATTAAGCAGCATTTTGGTCTTTTTCCATAATAACTTACAAAAACATTATTACATAAAAAGGAATTTTATTCCTATTTAAAATTTTTAAAATGTCTTTTTTATGATACCAATATAATAAATGTGATTTTTTAAATAAATTTTCGCAATTAAAAGAATACTTTTGCTTAATTTCTAACAAATTATGGTGCTACTGTAAAATTGAATGGTTAGTTAGGGTTTTGTGGCACAAGAACCATTTCTGGCCATGCTGCGCCAAACATATGGTTGGAGACTAAAATTGAAGCTGCTTTGAATGTTTCTTCAAATATTTAATCATTTCATTTTCTTTCATTATTCAAAGCTGTGGAAGAGAGAAAATGGTAAAAAATATCTAATATATATGTTGATTATAATACAAATAAAAATATTCAAGTTACAATATCTTAAAATTTAATAAATGAAAAGAATATTTGCAATTTTAATAAAGCTATGATGTTATGAGACTAACCCATTAATAAAGGTGTATATAACACTATAAACAAATCTTAAGCAAGACAATCAAAATAACACGGCTTGAATGTAAACTTTGGTGGAATCTTGGACCTGTAGATATATCCAAATGATTTATCTGAAAACGAATATAATCAATATTCCTAGTGAACCAAGTATGTCGACTAGTAATGATTAAGAACAGACAGAAATTTAATTTGGTCAATAAATCATTGAATTCTTTCCGATATTTTATAATTCATAAAAAGATATTTTACAAAAACGTATTTAGCAGTTACGCAATAAAAGATTTTTAATCGACTTCGTACAATCCTTGCCCAATGTCCTTAACCGGATATCCGTGATTGGAGAAAATAATTATTTAAAGATAAGATACTGAAGAAGAATTAATAGATGCAAATATGCACTATGAATAAAATATGAGTTAAATTGAATAGTAAATAATAAAACTATTGCACGAAAAAAATCGATATGCTTAATTAATTTTTCATTATACGTATGTAAGGTTCACATTTATGTTTAATGTTATAATTTCTGTGTTCATAGATAACAGCACTTTGTTGTTATTAGTTTTGCTTCTTGTATTTGATATCGCATAAGAAATGTTCTCGTCCTTTAATATTAATTAAATGTTTATATTTTTAAACAGCTCTTTCCCTTTTTAAAGATAATCCTCGTGCAATTAAATGTTTATATTTTAAGATAATCCTCTTATACTTAGTATGAATTAAAATCATGTTTTTATTTTATACTAGCTGGTACCTGGCGCGTTGCTGCCTTCGAAAAAAATAATATTAAGTGCAATCAATGAATAATTTGGGAATGTTTTATTGGAATACAGTATATAAAATACGAGCGAATAAATATTCCTTTTTATATATTAGATTTGTGTATTCTGTTAAAATTGTAAAACTTGGTGTTCACAGATGAAATAAATTATTTATTGTATTTCTTGATACGTTTAATATTCGTTCAGAATTCCCAAGTTTAGTTTAGTTTTAGTTATATTAACGTCCCTTTTAAAGCAACACGAGGGCTATTTTGAGACGGACCTCGAAATTTTGAACCACGGTCTGATGACGATGATGACACCTGAACTGGCACCCCTTTCTCAACACCACACTACACCAGCGACCCCCTCACACGACGGTTCTTTGGTGGAATCCAGTCTCGAACCTGAAACCCTCCGGTTCCGAAGCCAAGGCCTTCACGACCACCACGACCATTCAGAATTCCCAAGTTTACTGTTAAAAAATGTGATTAAATATTTTATTTTAAAATTGATTGAACATAGAAAATATATTTATACCATGGAATCGTTAATATAGTTGAAATATTTTAACTTAAGATGGTGCAAAATTATTTGTACTACAATATCTTTGGTAGTTACTGCGAAAAAAGCTAAAATTCGATTAAAATTTAAAACCTCAGGGTTGATCTACCCAAAACTCTCTCGCATATTCTGTAATAAAGTTGTTACCTCTCAGAATGATTTGCATGACATTTGTGTTCTATAGCTACAAATTATTAACCTTTAACTTGAATATAGAACTTTCCACAGAATCTAAAATCTTCTCGGCATGTTATTTGGAGATCAATCCTTGGTAAATAGATGGGGTTGATATTAGTATTTTTTTATAATTTTAGATAATTGCTCTATGTCTATAGCCATCTCATATAGCAATAAGATTACTAAGTTTCATGGCAATCAGATGAACGGTTCAGGAAGGCATGAGAGACATACAGACAAATATTCATTTATATTTATATAGATTCCTTGAAAATGGATTGCTATATTTCTTTCTTACCAAAACTGCTCTGTTGAAAGTGTAGATTTTCTTAGTTGCCAAGAAAGAGTAAAATGACATGATACCGCACTATAGATGGAGTCGGTAGTTTTTCTACAAGTGCTAACGTTATTATTTGTTAGGTTTGGTTTTTTATTTACTCGTTGTACAGCAATACTAGGGCTATTTTGTGATGGATCTTGTAATTTTGAGCCACTATTATTTGTTATGTGGAAACGTTGAAGTATAAACAGGAAACTGTCCAAGTTCTGTGACAAATTGAAGCTGCAATACAAGAGAACCTTTCTGAAGAACAATCAGTGAAAATAAGACCTTAATTTCTTTGTTTTCTTGAAAGAAAATCTCCAATAACTAGGGGAAAAATTCTAGAAATTATTGATTAAAGAATGCTAGAACAGGATTCGCTACCATCTATGCTCAATTCAAATTCTCAAGCTACATTTTGCCTTGCTTAAATCCAATATTTTAAATGTATGTTGATCGAAAAAGATAATTATAAATCATCTTGCAATTGGTTATCTAAGAGAGCTAACTGGAAATAGAATAAGTATTATTACAATACTTTCTTTTCAAATTATCATATTGTAAAAAAATATAGACACAGTAAATTGAAAATGGGGTATCAAGTTAGAAAGCAATTTTGTTCATTCTGTTAAACTTTTTTTATTTCCCAGTTATTAAAAAAATTACATTTTTTTTTTCAAACAAACATTTTCTAGTTATTAAAAAATCTTTTTTAATAAATGCTAAATATTGGAAAATTTAATAATTTTACGACGCTTGAATACTACATTAATTTTAAGGTTATTCCAAACACAGTTTGCTACAATTAATAAGGAGCAACTAGAGAAATCATAAACATCATTATTGGTTTCATTTTGCACTGATTCATTTTCAATAATATTTGTCTTTGTATAAAAATATCCGTTACATATTGCTTATTTAATTGAGAAAAATACCCTCCTTGAAAAGCTGTTTATTGATTTAAGTTATTGCAAAATGATTTTGAATATAATAACTACCTCGCTTCAATAATAATTCTCGATAATGGCTGGCAATGTAATCTCAAAAATGCTTGAATGTTAAATTCAGATACATCAATAAATTAAAAATATTGACAACAATGTTGATTATTTATGTTTTCCATTAGTATCATAGTAAAATATATTTTAGGAATGAGTGCTTAAAATTATTATTGTTATTAGCGAATACTACACATTGATGATATATTTTCCAATAATTTACTTTCTGAATAAGAAGATCCATTTGAGAATTAATATCGGGGTCTTTGATTATTTTCATTTCGTTTTATTGATTGCATTGATTCCTAAATTATCCTATATATATAATTTGAAAAGACGAACAGATAGTAAAACACAATTTCCTTAATAAGCATAACCAAGAAAAGTAATGCTATTGATATATGATAGTCAAATTGTCGTTTATTTACTTTACAGCAATGAAGCATTATCTGATTATGAGACTTTCAATTTCATGATTGATATATATTGTGTGCTAAGTGATGATATATCGTATAATTTTTCCAAACTTCAACTTCCATTGCTCTTTGTAGTAATCTCGGAGTAATTATCAAGATTATTACTCCCATCACGAGCACGTAAGATATGAGAATAAAACATTCAGTATGATGGTTAGTTCTCTGAAAAGCATTTGACGTAGGTGTTGGTGGAATTGTGCCAATGTGTAGGTTGAATTCCGCCAAGGATCGAACTCGCGATCTTCTAGCAGAGTAACTTATCTCCTAAACAAAAGTGACCACTGATGTGTAGTGGTAGTTACTGGCCTATTAAGATGTCACCACAATACTCCCCTACCAGTGAGTCTATAGAGAGAAGAATGATTTTATTGCGCCATGCGTTATAGCTAGCGTATGAATGTTGCTGCTGCATCAAAGGAGTCTGACGACTTTGCATTGCTGAGTCAAGTGAGTTTGACGACTTTACATTGCTGAGTCAAGAGAGTTTGACGACTTTGCGCTACTGATAGAGAAAGTTGTTGCTGCTATGTCAAATGAGTCTGACGACTTTATGTTTCTGATGGAAAGATTTGTTGTTGATGCTGCGTCAAGTGAGTCTGACGACTTTACTTTGGTTGGGTTTGCTGCGGGTAGATGGCGCCACGACAGCTATTTGAAAATTCATCATGTCCGAGGTCGTCAATTTGGCATAGGTGTTGACTGGAATTGTGCCACTGTGTAGGTTGAATTCAGCCAAGGATCGAAATCTTCGATTCGCGATCTTCCGATTTTGCAGTCGAGTAACTTATCCACTATGCAAAAGTGACCACTGATGTTTAGTGGTAGTTACTTGCTTATTAAGATGTCACCACAAGCATATAAATGGTGGGGTTCGACTATCTCCTTCGATGACGGGACATGGTTTCCAGTGGGAAGGTCGTACCGTGGTCGGTGATGGCCCTTAGTTATCAAATATTATATTTGTGGTTATCAAAAGGTTCACATAAGTTGATTGTAGTATTAAAGTGATTTGATACTGCATCTTGGTTTTGCTTATCATTTAATTTAGTGATAATTCAAAATTAACTTTTCATAATTTCTGTTCATCTTGTTATTTTCTAATATCAAGTTTTCTAAACATATTTGGTTCTACATTCAGATAAGATTTAACAATATATGAAAATCTAGAAGCGATCGTATCGCTTGGGAAGTAAAAGACACTGTTCTTACATATAGCGAATCCTCTAAAAATGAAGTAATTAAGTAAACATTTATTTCCTTAAATATTGCACTTTCTTATTCTTCATTTCAAAAATGTTTCATTATAAAATGCAGACAGTTGTATGAAAACTTCTGTGGAGATCGAAAATGAAAAAAAAAATGTTTTATGTTCCTTATAATATAATAAATTTAATCAGTAAAACATTTATTTCGTATTCATCAATCATATACATAACAACAGAAGTTTGAAATTTCTGTTTACAAAATTATTCGAAAAAGGCTTAATTTGAAACTTTGAAACCTATCATAAATATAGATGGATTTTTTTTTCAGACATACAATTCATTTAATAAAGAAAAACTTTCATATGCAAATGTTTGCGCTTAGTCCATCAACAAGACTCGGAAGAAATCTACAAGTCCCGCATAACGTTGTTCACTTTGATTGGTGGACAGATGCAAGTTTAATTTTATAAGGAAAAGAAGATTAACTTGAAGAGCAGAACAATTAAGATATTCTAGAGAAATTGTGGTAGGTTTAGGTTTTTGTGCAGAAAACTAAATTAGAATATAGGTTCACTTATTGCTCATTAAGAATTAATGTTCATCTTAATATATTTAAAACATTGTTTTTAATCTTGAAATCTCTAAAACTTGAAAATCGAAAAAAGTATATAATATTTTTACTATATATAACTACTTAAAATTATAAATTTATAAAGATTACTATATAAGGTTTTATAAAATTGTAATACAATTTTTTATTTATACGGAAAAGTGGGAAAAAGTGTTTTGAGAAGCTGAAAACTTAAAACTAAACTGAGAAAAAAACTATATCCTTCTGTCATAGAAGAAACAGTTAGGTACATTTTTAAAAATCAATTTATGAGTTCCGGCTTTTCAAACTTATTCACATTATACGTTTCTGAAATCGAAAAAAAGTTCCAACTTTTATTAGATTGAAATTGAAAAATGTTTTTTTTTCTTTTTTTGAAGACAGAAGACATAGAGTTGACAGTTTTTGAAGACAGAGACATATATTGAAGACATAGAGCTAGCGGAATGATACATTTTTCAAAATTTAAGATGCCAAATAGCCAGTTTTCAGATGCCATTAGAAGGCGGTAAATTAAATCAAGACTAAATATCAAACGAAATATCCTTTAGGCTTTGGGCATTCCTAAGGTATGATTTTATTTTAATGATGATGATGTGTCCGTGTTAACACGGAAAGGGGTTGCAGTAGCTTCTGAGGTAAAGAGACCTGAGCACCCTAAGATTGAATTCTGACTTCCAGCTCAAATTAAGTTGATACACACACATACATTAGTTTGCACAACCCCGTTTTATAGGAGGTCTTATTCCCACACCTCCCAAATACAACACAGTTCCCTTGTGTAACCCTTGAACAACCATGCCTGAACCAGGACTTCTTGGCTTAAGGTGCGCTAACCTTAAGCCAAGAAGCCAGCATGGTTGTATTTTAACAAGATAAAAATAAAGCACTTAGCTTAAACTTATACCAATTAAAGTTTCTCTCAAACTGTGCTTATTTGAAGATGCCAATTAAGAGATCATAGTTAATGAGATTAATTGCCAGTCTCTTAATTACAATTTTGGAAGCCTGGCAATGGACAACGAGAAAAATTTCTCAAATTGGCTTTTACTGGATATGTATTATATAATTTTACCAGGAATAATGTCAATAACACGAAACTAAATTTATGTGCCTTGTCTTTCTCAGCGAATATTTTGATTTCCTGAAATAAAAAAGTTAATTTACTACTTTAAGGCCAAAAGAAATTACCAAAGCCAGTTTTCTTGACTAAGTGTTTGTTTTTAAGAATTCTAACCTCTTTCTGCAAACAGGCGGGTCATGTGACACAACATTTACCTTAATAATTGCATTTCCCAAGGACCCCCTGCTCCTACCCCCCATAATCTCCCATTTATAAGTCCGGGGAAGCAAAAACCCCATTCTGCTCGCTCGAGAGCCCGTATGCGGGCGTTAGAATTCGATCGTTAGCAGCGAATAACTGTAGGAACCGACTAATAACCGTCAGCTAAGCCGGTAGTTAGGAGAGAGAACGGTCTTTCATAAATCACTTCCTTGTGTCTACTAATAGTTCACGCGCAGTTAAGTCGTAAATTACGCCTGAAGCGTTAATACTTTTCTCTGTGTGCCTTTTTAGATTTTTTCTCTCTTCACTTCGCTTCCCTCCATCCCCAACCCTTCCTTCTTCATTTCGTTTGCCCCAATAAGTCAAAGTTGTCTCGTTTACGAAGTTAACATTTCACCCATTCATGTACTCCGACGTCATTAGAAAAGAAACGTTTAGCTTCTTGGAAAAGAAAATTTCGTAAAATATTTCAAGTCAGGAAATGAAATGAAGTTGACAATCACTCCATTGATTGCGAAAAAGTGTTGTTCGTTTTTTTTTTGCCTAGTCTTTTAGAAAAGAAATAATTTACTTCGGTAATAGTGTTCGGACTTGTTTCTTTGATTTACAGGACTTAGGCACATTTAATAACAGAGACATCTCTGAAACCATTGACACTTTAATGAATAATCACAATTTTTTTGCACCGTATTTAAGTCCATTCATAATGTACTCTCAAATCTTATCTCAAAATGTGATAAGTGATTTCATCCTTTCTAGGACCATGGGAAGTATACTTCCCATCAAATTTATCAATTTTTGTATGAAGTTATCTAGATTGTTATTAAGTTCTGACAAATTTTTCAATAATATTTCTTCAGTTTCTTGTCTGAAACAAAATAATGTGTTTTGATTTGTTGTTTAATTATTAATTAACCAAGTTAATTAATCGAATTGAATGTATCTCAGCAAAATGAATCATCTTTCTGAAGCCGATCTCAATTCTAAAAATACTTTAATATATAATGGCTGAAAAAATGCCTCTCCAGTGTCCTGGTATAAGGGTAACGCATCTTCCCCGAGATCTGGGCGTTCTACACTCGAGTCCTAGTTTCAAAAGTATCAGATTTATCAGTATCAAGTCCTAATGTCAATTTTTCCAATAAAATTGATTGCGTTTCTTGTCGCAAACAAAATGTGTCTTGATTTGTTATTTAATTATTAATTAACCAAATTAATTAATTAATCGAATCAAATGTATCAAATTAGCTAAAGGAATCACTTTTCTGAAGCCGATCTCAACTTTAAAAATACTTTAATATATCATGGCTAAAAGAAATTTCCCTCCAGCGTCCTGCCGTAGGGGTCTTCCACGTGATCTGGGTGTTCTGGACTCGTGTCGTAGTTCAGACATAGTTATTCTGTGTTCTATCTGCGGGATGTGTGAATGCCCCCCTCTTTAAAAAGGAGTTTTGCAATCGAATGTTACGCATGACGTAACTAAGCCCTATTCTTGGCTTTAGTTAACACTAGTAAAAAAAAAGAGAAGCTCACTTGACTTAAATCGCTGATAAACAACTGCCAGCCGACTTACAAAGTGTCCGACTTACAAAAGTCACAGCATAACAAAAATGGCCTTTTAAAAGGTCTACAAAGAGTTCATTATCATTTTAGTAAACTATCATTAGCCTTATAATTTCAGAAAACATTATTAAGATCTGAAATATTCTAAAAACTTAAAAAACTCAATATCAAAATAATAATAATAATTCAAAAATAAGCAATTATAATCAGAGCAACTTTATCCCAATATCCCATCTTGAGTATCCATCTATTAGAATGATTTATTTCTAGAGTTTATAATGCGGTACTTTTATATTGCAGATTATCTATCTAGAGTATTCATCTACAGAATTCATATTGCAATACTTTTACATTGCAAATTATCCATCTTGAGTATTCATCTATAGAATTTATATTTCAGTACACATTATAAAATATTACTACTAAAGTTCGTATAACTGAAAATATATTAGAAAATTCAATATATCTTTTAAATGGACAGGGTTTATGACAATAGTCTTTCTTTGCTGTGCGTTCTTTTCAGGTAAAATTGAAATTTTTGTTTGAAAAAAAATTACTTACTTTTGATTATGTGAGTTGGAACTGAATTTTCGATGAACTATTGGATAGTTGAATAATCTCTCTCTGTTTTCCAACAGATTTCATTATCGGAACTGATTGCGTTAGTTTATGATAGGGACACATGTGTTTACAAGTACCATAATAAACTTGAAAATCAGTGTGTTATTTCACGAAGTGCAAACAACTTCATTGATGATGAGGATGATGTGGCCGTGTTTCCCAGGAAAGTGTGCAGTAGCTCCTAAGGGTAAAGATCCCTGAGCACCCGAAAGCAAACATCTGACTTCTTACTCAAATGAAGATTAAACACATACACACAGAACAACATGCCCGAACCAGGACTCGAACCCGGGACACCTGGATTGCAGGGAAGACCTGCTACCTCTAATACAAGTTTTAATACGCCGGCAATTACTCTATTTTCCAGTCCATTAAATATGTCAAATTTCCTGCCGAAAAAGAGCATTTGTGTTAAATTATTTTATTCTAAAAAGATCTGCATCTGAAACTCGCAGAATTATTAGTGAGATTTATGACGACCATGCTCAGTCTGAAACAACGTAGATATTGGTTGAAAAATATTGAGATTGGACGCCTAAAAGATAATGATACTGATCTTGAAGATATAACGCTTTGGCGCGCCGATGAAATTTGAAGGTGGACAGTTGGATGCATAACTTCATGAAGAATCACTCACGTCAAATGCTAGTTGAACTTTTAGAATCATTAGAAATTGATCGCACTACAACTTCGAAATGTTTGAAAACTTTAGGAATGGTTTAAAAGCAGGGTCATTGGTTGCCATACAAGTTAAAGCCTAGAGACGTTAAATGGTTTCTTTTCACGTGTGAACAACTGCTTCAACGGCAGGAAAGGAAACGATTTTGTGTCGTATCATAACTGACGAGGAAAAATCGTAGGGCAAAACCCGATTATGCATCAACATCTTCAGCAAAACCGAATAACTATGAGTCCAAGCTTCTACTTTGCATTTGGTGGAATCAGCCAGATACAGTTTATTATAAAGTGCTCAAATGGATTGAAACTATCACGGATGGTCGCTACAGACTACAATTGGTGCAATTAAGCAGAGCATTGAAGGAGAAATAGCCGCTATACGTACAGAGGCCCAACAGAACCGTTTTGCAAATGGCAACACTTGGCCACATGTTACAAAATCGGTAAAAACATACTTAAAATTGCTTAATTTGGACGTCCTATCCCACAATTCGTATTCACAATCCAATTCACATTGCCCCTTCCGACTACCGACTTTTGGTTTCGATTGATGACCTTGCTGAGCAGTTCTTCCGTTCTTATGAAGATACCGAAAATTGGGGCAACTCTTGGATAGCTTCGTTTATCTGTCATGATATTCAAACGCTGCCAGAAAGATGGAGGGAAGTAGTGGTAAGCGATGGACAATAGTTCAGTAACATTTTTTAATGATTTTTCAAAATAAAACATTAATTTTAACAAAAAAAACCCCCGGCGAGAACTTATTCAGAATCCAAAAAGTAAAACAGAGGGATGCAAAAATTATTGCTCATAGTAATTCATTTCTTGTCGAACACGATAAGTTAAAGTTATAAATTAATAAAAAGTCACTCAATTTCTAAAGACAAATGTAAAACGGGTGAAAATTTCCTATTAGGAACTACGTGCATATCTTTAACTCCATCTAAACAAAGCGAACTTCAATTAAAGTTCAAAATCAAAGACTTCAGATGTGGAACTTTGAATCAACAGCGTTCTCTCGTGCCTTCTGCAGCCGCAGTAATTAACGCATCCGACAAACCGACCGACCGCAGTCTTATTATTTGGGCCTTTCCCTTTTGGGGAACGCGAATTATCAACTGCGCAAATAAACTCGGGAACAAACACTGAAATGATAATGCTAATAACGGCTGCTATTTCAGGATTAGAGTGTAAACACCTTTTATCGCTCTCTATAAATTAACCAAAGCCGGAATGAATTTACTTTCGCCTCAAAATAATGGTCCGCTCTTGTTAATCTGATAATGAGCTTTGAATTTTGGTTTTTCGGATTCATTATTCAAGAAGGCGATATAGAAACAACCCGAGAAATAGAATTCGCGTAATTAAGTTATAGTTTTTCCGTTTCTTTTGAAGGCGGCATCATAAATTCTCGAGGAACAAAGGAACTACAATTATGAATTTTAAGCGACTGTTGAGAGATATTTTATAATTACTAGATGCTCTTACTGAAATCTTTGAGTATTATTTGCAACGCAGTTTAATCCAAGTTGTCGATATGTAAAATTTAATATTTTTAACTTGAAATTTTTCATGATATTATTCTTTATATTATAAAGAATGAAATATAATAAAATACTTTTAATTCTCGAAACTTTTATTTTTTCACCAAATTTAGTATCAAATTGTTAAATGATCGCCAAGATAGCGGGTCACAGCATCCGCTCAACATCCGTCAAAATATTTTGCTACCAAATTTGGTATCAAATTACCAAATGATCGTCAAGGCAGCGGGTCACTGATAAACAACCATTCAACATCTTTCAAAGTAATCTGTAAAACATTTTCTTTACGATGAAATTAATTGCACTGTGAAACAATATTACTAATTTGTAAAGCTATTTGGAAATAGTTATTATACTGAATAATTGTAGACGCTTATAAGTAAAAACACTGTAGTATAGATGTAAAGTATAACTTTAGACACTGTAGTATAAATGTAAAATATAACTGCAGACACTGCAATATAAATGTAAAGTATAACTGCAGACACTGCAATATAAATGTAATGTATAACTGCAGACAATGTAGTATAAATGTAAAGTATAACTGCAAACACTGTAGTATAAATGTAAAGTATAACTGCACTTTACATTTTTAACTTAACATTTATAACTTAACTAACTTATACTTTACAGTATAAATGTAAAGTATAACTGCAGACACTCTAGTATAAATGCAAAGTATAACTGCGGACACTGTAATATAAATGTTAAGTATAATTATAGACACTGTAGTATATATGTAAAGCTCATTTCATATATTTATTTACATTGTTTCTTTGAAAACCTTGGTGGTATTAATGTTTCGATTTTGTAATATTGTCTCCCTAGATAGTTTCATTATAGATAAGAAAATTTTCGGATTGCTCTAAATAATGCTGAATGGATACCGGATCAATAACTCCCGACTACGGAGACAAAAATGAGGACCCATAATTTTCAAGAATCTAGGTGATAATGTTATTAAGACTCGAGTTCCAACATTTGTTCTAGAAGATTTGATAGTCTGTCAAGGAAACTATGGAAAGTTGAATAAAGATGAATGGTCAGTCGAGTGAGAATCATTGTGGGAAGTGCCTCTTTGGATTCTTGATCTATAGTGAATTCTCTTTGACTAGTTTGTGCTGTTGCGATTTTTCAGTAACAATGTGCTGCTTTTATTCAGTTGTTTACTGCAAGTACAGTTCTTACGTACACTTCGGATCGTGTGTCAATATTTTCGGGCAGAATAAAGTGCCGAATTGCTATTGACTCCTTTATATTTTTCTACTGTACACACATCGAATTTAATTTTCCCCCCTTAAAACTAGTGAAGAATATCACCAAGACGCAAAAACAAAGTGAAAAAAACACACAATAAGGATGGATGCAGTCACTCATATGATGGTAGACTGTTGTTTAAATTAGAATTTTCAAGAATATCTTAACAACAACTTCATCTCCATTTCTAGAGTTCTTATTTAAGTATGTGGAATTGGCTAAAAAAAAAAGGGGGGGGGGGTAAAATCAGTTGCAAAGACAAAATACGAACATTTCAGTGAAAAAAATATTAAAAGCTAGAATTAAAAGTATCTGGTGTGCAAGAAAAACTAGATGGAAAAAAATAATTTAAGGTGGGAATGAAAAATGAAGCAATTATTAAAAAATGAAGTACTAAAGGAAGATTAAGGATATACTATGAATAAAATGCGACGAGTATTAAAACATTGGAAGAAAAAATTAATAGGATTAGTCTAATTGGAATAATTCACCATGATGATTTAAAAAATTAATTAGTTCAATTAAAAAAAAGAACAGAATAAAATTTTTTCTTTATTTCACTTTATTATTCTTTATTAATAAGATAATATACAAGCCTACTTGGGTATCCTTTCTGTATAGCTACGATGTTCAATTTTTTGACAACTTGATAACTGGAGATCTCTCTTAAGTTGCAATAGGAATGTATACGTTTAAGTGCTTTATTTTATGAACTTCACATTAAAACTTTTTAAATGTTTATCATCAGTTAGCAATAAATAACGCAATCAGAACAAAAATTCTATTTCGAGCGGAAAGTTCGATGTCAATCCTAGAAATTGAACTAGAAATAGAATATAAATTGAAATTAACAAGTTAAGCTATTGGAAGTATGCAAGAATATCATTTATAACTTTATCGAAGTATAACTTAATATGTTAAAGCAAATAATAATGTTTTTCTTATCTTACTACAAGAGATGAAGGGCTAAAACTAGTGTATTTATATTCAGCACATGAAATCGTGCATTTTAAGCTATTAATAATGAATGTAAACTGAACGGCTATTGCAATATTTTTTTATTAAAAACATTTTTTTAACTAATCTCTTCGACTCTTAAATAATAACTACTAATAAGAAAAATAAATGAGAATGACAAATTCTGTTTTTTTTTACCCATTAAAGAATCAGCAGTTTTTAAATCATTGCTATGAATTGGTCTCTCAATGACATTTTAAAATATTGTTATGAGTCTGTGATGCTGCTTCCCAGCATGATTTGTTCCTTCACTGAAAAGAATGATTTTACAGTATTCTATACTGAATGCTCTTAGAAATAATCCCAAAGTTTGGCGACAATCTTGGCAATCATTTGGTGACTTTGGCGACGAATTGGAAAGTACCCGAAACATCGAGAATTTTCCCGATTCGTCCTTCAGGAACCGAGATACGTCCAGATACGAACGGATTGGTCGAGACATTTCTAGCCACGCCTCTTGGGACTACATAAGGGCGATAGTTTCAAGTTGGTAGTATTCGGAATTTTATTTATACTAAAAATAAGTTTCGAGACCTAACTCGTAAATTCTATCCCCTAATTTCTCGAAACTCCAAAATGATTAGAGATAATAAAATGCTTAATTACAACGCCTATCTGCTTCCAGTTCTCACGTACGCAAGTCCGGTTTGGGGATATGCTGCTAAATCAAATATTAGAATTTTAGAACTACAACAGAATAACCTTATCAGAAAATTTTGCAACTGCCGTTGGTATATGCCTAACACAAACATGTACAAGGCACTAGACTACCCCCCACTTAAAAAATTTATCAAAAAACTTGCCATTAAATTCTTTAAAAATTTGGACTCTAATGATAATGAAGCCATAGCTGCAATACCTAAATACACCCCTAACCTTAATATTAAGCAACCCCGCAATATCCTTTTATAAATTCCATCAACCCTCGTATAATCTATAACAAGTTAATATCAATTTTATATCATCTAATCAAACTTAAATTACTCCTGTATAAGCAGCATAGACCCAAACCTCGTTGCTCCCCATCTCATCCTGACATTCAACAGCATACCTTCCAGCGGCCGCTTTCCGATTGGCTCTCACGAGTACGCCTGCTAATCCCCAGCTCCATGATTGGCTCCCACCTTCTCTTTCCTCCTGAACTCGCCAGACCTACAGCTCACTAGGCATTTGTGCCTTGTCCTTTCCTCATCACAACTCAGATACCAGCAGAGATGGTCACGACCAACAACGACAGACAGGCCTAATAGTACCTCATCGTTGACGGAGATTCTGCCCCTACCTGATGGGCTTGGTGCTCCGTTAACAATCATTATCGAGTTGGTAGTATTCGGAGTCGACATTAGATAACGAGCCCTCCAGAGGAGAAGACAAGAAGCGGCGAAGCCAAGCAAGTGCTGAACCGAGCTGTGTGCCTTGTAGTTTGTTGAGGAAGCAGCTTCGAGTACTATATCCAGTGCCGCGGATATTGTTACTACTTGTGAGCTACTGTTGTTATTGTGTGCTGCTGTGTGTTTGTCTCGTCTGTAAATAAACGTCTGTGTTGTGTCTTCTACTGAAGGACTGATCATTGCGTGTGTGTCACCATCTCATCTCTAACACCATACACACCCACTATACAAGGTAAAAAGAGCCCAACGGATTTTAGTATAGCCATTGAAATATTTATCGTGTGCTATTGTAGAATTATTTTGTAGTCGGCTTTCTCAGTATAGTATTTCAATTATCTATCGTCTGTTAATGCCTTTTTATTTTTGAGTCGGCTTTCACAGTATAGCTTTTGAGTTATCTATAATCTGCTGCTGTAGTTTTTCCCTTGAAAATTACAGTGTTATTGCTTATCTCAGGCAACGTTTTTTATAAAAATAAACCAAACTTTAAAAAATATTATTTGTTTAATCGATAAAGATTATTGATTCAGGGATAATTTCAACTAATCCAAATAGGGTTATTAGAGAACAGTGCAGAAAGTTGTCACATTTGACGATTTATCGTCAACTAAAGTTAAAACTTGATTTCCAAATTATACATTCTGTGAATGCTTACGAAATGTCTTAATTAATTTAAGTCATTAACTATTTTAAACAGGTTTGAAACAATATATATATATATATATATATATATATATATATATATATATTAGTGAGAGTTAGAGATTAGAGATCAATATAGAAGTGTTGTGTAATTGTTTAAAACCGGTTTAATCTGGTTAATGACTTAAATTATTTAAGACAAATTATGACTTAAAAATAATAAATTTCTCACAAGGTAGCTTTAAATTTGCTATGGTATATTTCATTTTCAATTATACCTTTCCTTTCTTCGATATTATACCCTTCCACTCCTCATTATTACAGCACTTCTTTATTTAATTTGTTTTTTTACATAAAAGTATTTTAATTTTGTAAGAAGTGAAATTTGAGCTTTTAATTGAGGTTTTAATGAGTTATGTATCCAATTTTTTCTTTTCCATGTTTTTATCTCTTTCTTTATTATTACTATAGAGTGACCATTCTTTCTTAAAGTAATTACAGTTTTTAGCTTTTATACATTTTTAGTTCTACTTGAAAATAAAAATGGTGAAAGAAAAAAATGATTACCGAATAATAAGAAAGGTTTCTTAAGAATAAAAGTAAACTATATTCGTATGAGGAATTTAATTTTAAGTGATGCAATGAAACGAATAAAAACATTACCAAAAGACGTATTACTAGAAAAGATAAATTTAGAAAAATCGTGGATGAATAGTAGTTCAAAGAGTAGCGAGGAAATTTTTTAAAATAAATTTCTATTTAATTAAAAGTTTAATTAAGTTTTTGTACTTTGTAATGTTCACAATGTCCTTTCTCTTGTATAGTTATAACACACACACACACACACACACACACACACATAAATAATTTAACTCTAACACAATCTATATATATATATTGGCGTATAGGAATGTGATCCTATCGATCGGAGCTACATTTTTTAAGTTTTAATTACAATTTTATTTAATGAAAAAAATGAAGTTGAATTTTGAGGTGTTCAAGCGATAACCAATAAAACGTTTACACAAACATAAAGTTTCCATGGTTTAAAAATTTAAAATGTTATTCCTTTAATCATAAAAATGTATAGTTGCACGAATTGTTTCAGATTATTTTAATTAAAAAATTTTTTTACCTAATTTTCAACACCATGTAACATCCTTGCCCTAAAATTCAAGAGTTTTCATTTTCTCAATTATTTAATTAATTTTTTTCTATTATGAAAGCTGAAGAAGGACTATTTAATATCTGAGTAGTTCACAAAACAAATAAATAAGTGAAATTACGATACATAGCGAAATTTAGAAGATAGATTAATCTAATATTAATACTTTTAATACTGCTATTATACAGGTTGTTGCCAAATTCGACCGACAAATTCAGAGAGATGAAAGTATGTATCAGAAGGATAAAAAAATCACCACACAGCATTGGGTCACAAACGACGTTTTGTGGAGGAAAATTGCAAAAATAAGGAGAGTGAATCTGTTGTAAACTCTAAAAAATTAATTAAAAAAATAACAAATGATGTTTCAACTACGAATTTTTTTAGGTAAAAACACATTTTTAAAAGCTGTATGTCATGCTGGTAACATGCCTATTTGATTATTTAAGCCAGAGGGGTCCAAACTTTTCGTGGCACGGGCCGGATCGAAATTAGATCCATGTTATACGGGCCACATGTATATACAAATTGAAAAATATCATTATGAGTAAAGTAGCATTAAATACTATTAATTAATACTATTTTATTGTAACTTGAAAATACAAAATACTAAACAAACAAAATATAATTATATAATTATTTTATATAAATTGAAATATTTTCATGCAACTTCTAATGCGAATGATAAAACTGTTTTTTGTTTTTTTTGTTGAAGAATGTCTTTATAGTTGGGATAAAAATTTGTTACACCAATCATAAGCAATGACTGCAAATGATCATCAGATAAATTTGCTCTATATTTTGATTTGAGATACTTCATTCGAGAAAAAGTTTGTTCGCACACGTAAGTAGTCCCAAACATTGAAATGAATTTACGAGCAAATTTCTTCAAATTTGGAAACTCTTTTGCATTCAAATATTTATAAAAATCTATTAAGTTTCCTTCCTTGTATTTGTCCTTGATTTAATCGTTTGCTTGAAGATCAATAATTTCTAATTGAAGCTGGCTTGACATTTCAGCAACGTTGCAATCAAATGGATTTTGGAACAGCCGAATTTCTTTTGAATTCATGTCCAAATCAGAAAATCGCTTTTGAAATTTTTCTTTTAAATTGCCGATGATCTTTACTGCAAATGCAATTGGAAATTGTTCTTCAGTTTTTTTATTAAATTCGTCACAGCACGGAAAATGCGTAAAATTACATTCAGTCACTTGACTTTCGAATAATTGTAGTTTTGTTTGAAATGCTTTAATTTGCGAGTATAAATCGCAAATTAAATTGTTTTTCCCTTGGAACTTTAAGTTTAAGGTTTTTTTTTGCACAACATCTGCAAAAAAAGCCAACTTTCAGAGCCATGCAGCATCCGATAAAAGTGATTCAGGATGTTTTTTCTCTACAAGAAATAAATCAATTTCACTTCTAAGCTTAAACTGCAATAGCACTTTCCCACAACTAAGCCATCGAACTTCAGTGTAATACGACAAGTCAACGTACTCGGATTCAATTTGCTTAAGAAAAGATTTAAATTGCCGATGATTAAGTGCGTGTGATCGAATAAAATTTACTACAGAAACAACTGGCTTCAAAACGCAGCTTATATCGTCCTGTTTTATACATAATGCTTGTTGGTGGATAATACAGTGCAGAAAAATTGGTACTGATGCTCCTGAAGCTTCACAAGCGTTTGCAATTTGTCCAACCACGCCGATGTTTGTACCAGACATGTTTCTTCCTCCATCAATTGTCACACTTTGGAGTCGATTCCAGTCTAAGTTAAACTTTATCAACATTTTCTCTACTTCTTCGAATATATCTTTTCTAGTTGTAGTACTATGCATGCTGTTAAGAGAGGCCAATTCTTGTGTGACAACAATACCGGTCCGCACCCGGCGGCACATATTGGGGGCGGAATTTTCTATACTTGGTGCACCGATATGCACCGAATGCACCGACGGGCGACGAGCGCCTGGCTATACGCAGCAGCAACGGGACCACCCCGGGCGGCAAAAGTTCTAGGTACGCTACAGTGCGCGTGCAATAATTCCATGAAAACGTTATCGAAATCAAAAAGATATTTGTTTATTTATACTTAAGTGCTTCTTTAAGCGAACTACTCAAATTTGCTGATGCTTTACTTACAACAAAACAATAAGACTCTGCTTATCGTCAAAATTCACATGCGTATAAAATTTCTTTTATGTTTGAGTTACCGAAATATATTTTTTTATTTAGTCTTATAACTTAACAGTGCGATATACATTTGTGTTTGGTCAAGTACAACAACTCCGTTTTGTTGGCCACGTAGTTTTTTGATATACCTTTATGAAAATGAAAAGGTTTGGGCGAAAACATCATTATGTTTTAAAACCCTCCGCGGGCCGGATAAAATCACTTGGCGGGCCGGGTTTGACCCGCGGGCCGTAGTTTGGACACCTCTGATCTAAGCGATCGTAAATTACTGAAAACTAAAAAGTAGTTTTGAACCCATATTTTCAAAAATATTAAAACTTGAAGAGAAATAAGGAATGTTAAATTCTATAATTTCAAATAAGTGTGTAGTGTTTTAAAAGTATTCAAGAAAAACTAAAATGTGAACTAGAAAACATAGCTGCAACATCAATACCGATGTTCGCATAGAGCGCTTTCAAATTCGAAAGACAAATTGTGAGCGAGGAGAGTAGGCATTAAGTAGAAGAAAAATTACCAAAAAGCATAAGGGCACATGTAAGTCTTTTCAATGAAAATAAAAAAATCTGGGGGGGTTCGCATGCTGATTGGGTGATTCCACAGAGGAATATGCACACTTTCCTGCTAGAGTTTTTTTCTCGGAGGAAGCCGGCATTACGCTTTAAGATGTCTTCAACACGTGCAATGAGAATATTTGGTCATTTGAAAATCACAAGTTTGATATTAGCATTTGGTCAGAGTCATATATTTGGACAGTATCTTCTGCCCAAACGCCTCAGAGGCAAAAAGTATCTTGTTTTCTTCCAGCAGGCTCCTCCGCATTTACTTCAGGTAACACCGACAATTTGGGTAATGTATGATGGAGCACTCGTGCATTTTAGTTACGTACAAGAAATCTGACTTACTGTTTGTGAATGAAGTATAAAAACCATTAATTCTGCAATGTTCATTAATGAATACTTGTTTGATGCTTTTATTTTTCGCCAACGCATGAAAAATTTACTTACCAGAAGGCTTCTAAATAACCTTGTTCCTAGTCTTCGCCATTTATAGCGCCACTCTCTTTGCCAGAATCATTGTCTTTTCGACGTTTGCTGTGATTTTCACAAAATAAATGTTACCTGCATCTCTATGTTTTCTGGTAATTTGTCCTCTACTTAGTGCCTATTATCCTTCATATCAATTTGTCTTTCAAGTTTGACAAAATGCTCTACGCGATCGGTACTGATGTTGCAGCGATGTTTTCTGGTTCCCATTTTAGTTTTTCTTGAATGACTTTGAAACTCCCCAGTTCTCACACTATACACTTATATCAAATTGTAGAACATTCCTTACATTTTCAAACATTTATTTCTCTTCAAGTTTTCATCTTTTTTCAAATATCTGTTCTAAATTACTTTTTCGTTTTCAGTAATTTACGATCCCCTAGATCATCAAATCCGAATGTTACCAGAATGAGAAAACTTTTTAGAATGTGCTTGCACTTTTAAAAAATTCGTAGTTGAAACACCATTTTAAAATTTTTTGTTAACTTTTTACATTTTTCCGACTCTCCATATTTTTGAAATTTTCATCAATTAAACGTCGATTGATTGGTAACCCATGTTGGAGGGCGATTATTTATCCTCCTGATGCCTACTATCATCCCTCTGAGTATGTCGGTCGAATTCGGCAACACCCTGTATATACAATAAATAGAATTTGGGTATGGCTATTAAAATAACGCGGCTCTAATGTCAGGAAATTTTGGTAGAATCACGGACAGGAAATTATTTCAAAACTATTTATCCGAAATAAAGCTAGCAAACTTAAACAATATTCCAGGCGAACAAATTAAAACAGCGACTAGTCAAAAATACGAGTGTATAATTTGGTTGAAAACAATTTAGTTATTTAGAAGATGCAGGGTATAAATATCTTCTGGGTGTGATGTACAATATTTGAATGTATATGTGAGTGTGCTATATAATATTTATATATTTTCTGAGAAGTCCATTCCTTGTTTGAATGATCAAATGAATTTCAATTTTGTTGAAATAAAATTAATTATATGCATTAAAATGGCTTGAGAGTTGACATCTTTTAATGTATTTATGGAAGAGGTGGATTACTAGAACTCAAGATATTTATAGTAATAAATTACTTAAGATAATATAAATTATTAATATTAGAATTTATAGAGGCGAAAATATAGAAATTAATAAAAAATCATATTTAGCACATTTTAATAATGCACTAAGAAATTGAAAATTATTTGTTATTAACATTGCGGAAGTCAGTACAAAATCGCAAAAACAACTGAAAACAATATTATAAAGAACTTAATTTGTAATGAATGTCATATAAAAATCTTTAAAATAAATGTAAATTTTATGTCACATTCATTACTTAGAATTAAAATAATAGCAGTCCTGAAATTTTTGCAACATTTTACATCAACACTTCAATCTTTTAAGTTTTTTTAAAAAAATAGCTATAATTATTTTCAGTATATATTTTTATTTCATTTGTTTCATTCTAGTTTTGAAAGTTTTGTTACAATATAAAAAATAATTTATATTAATAGTTACATTATAATAATTAGCCTTTATTATAATATATAAACATAGGATTTACAATTTTCTATGACAGTCACTATTTTATAATAAATAGCAGTTAAGAGATTAATTTGATAAAAATTTGATATTAAAAGAATTGTCCCACTTGATAGCAAATCGAGAAGAATATTACTTTAAGTTCTTCATAGTATTTATAATAAAAAAACCTACATGAAAGGTTAAAAAGTAGAAAAACAAAAAGTTCCAACTTTCTTAATACAATTATAAAAGTATTTATTAACATAATATTTGTTAATAGATCTCCCTAAATTCATTGTTGCAATTATAAGCAGTTCAAATCATTTAACCAGTTTAAGTGCAAGATTTAATGGCACAAATTAGTTTAACCAATAAAACCTCCTTAAATTAAATTGTCTCAGTTAGGCCTTATTTATCCCCCTTTAATTTAACTTAATTGCAAATCAGTTCTTTACTTAAAGATAATCAGCAATAGAAATGGAAATGCAGCCTCGTTCGTTTGATAAAATCTTTTCATCCTCTCCTCTTACTTATCTAAATAACTTCACAAAACGAGCTACGTTTTTAAACCCAGCCAATGAAATGACTTCCCTAAAAGGAACGCCAAGCTCATAAAGTGACACTTTCATCGCCAAGAGAAGGTGATAATTGTGTGTTTTCTAATTAACTCAGGGCGATTAATTCGCCAATGCTAACCCTTTGGAAATTCTAATTCTACTTGGCGGGTGTTAAAAGTATACGATAGCGCTATTTGCACCATCGAATCTTTGCGTGAATAAGCATCTCTAATATGATTTTAATTGCTCACATTAAATTTTCAGTGTTAGAGAATATGGGCCGTGCAGTTTATTAGTGGTGTTAAGGGATACCTTAAAGTTCAGGATATGGGGTTTTTATGAGTCTTGCACGCAGGGTGACTCAGGTAATTTTGGGGTGGAATAAAGATCAGGAAATGTTTTCGCCGTTTCGTATCTTGAAAAGGAATAGCACTGTTTGTTGTAATTTAAGGCATCAAATTATTTTTTTTCTCCAGTCTTTATTTACAACTTTTATCTTACTTCTTATCTGAAAATCTGTCTCAAGCTAAACATCGCTTGCAAAACTTAATAGTTAATGAACCTTTTAACCCTTAGCGCTCCGAAAAGTAATTTCATGCATAAATATTTGCAGAATAAGAAGACTTGTTTATTGCCCAAATATATATTGTTTTATATAAATATATATATATATATATATATATATATATATATATATAAAATAAGCCAAGCAAAAAGGAACACAGTCGAATCAAAACTATAACCAATAGAAAATCCTTTTTGTTTGGCTTCTTTTGTTAATTAATTTATATTCATTTGTATTTTAGTTATAGCTGCATTTGCGCTCACCAAATTCAATGATTGACTTTTTAAAAACTAAAAAATTTTTTTATTCTTAAACTTGTTTGAATCCAAAATAATTTTTAGTTTCGCTTCCGTAATTAGTGGAGTTTTTATTTCGTTTACATAATTTTATTAATTATATTAATTTGGATTTGTTTCTTTAATTGCTTCTATTTCATTTGCCTTTCATTTTATGAACTTTTAGCGTTTAATTCCGAATTGAGTTTTAATTTTGATTTCGACCTAATTGGTTTCGTTTTAATTCTGTTGGCCAGGAAATGGGTTTTAATTGTTTTAATAATTTTATGGTTTTATATATATACATACATACATATGTATATGACGTTTTCTAAACTTTATTTTCCCAGAAAATTAATCTACCCATTTTTACCACTCTTAAGTATTTATATAAGTGAAAATTTAAGAAAACAAATAAAATGACAAAATGATGCACTGCATTGAATGGTGCCTGAGAGGAGACATCGGAGTGCAAAGGATTAACAAATGTGCTAAAAAGGTAAATAAATTTAACATGAGTTAAATCTGTAAGAGATGTTTAACCTATTTCCAATGTAACTGCATCATTTTCACATTATTAGGTACAAAGTTCAGGCGATAATTATCATTATAAAAGCCGCGTAGTAGTTAAAACCTTCAAATTAATTTATAGGAATTATACAATTCTGCAGAAAATTTATCTGAAATTTATATGCTTTGCAAAGAATTCTTATACATTAAAAAATTCTTCGTATATTATAAATGCCTCTCTTTAATATTTATTACTTTTTACTTAGTGTAAAGAGTTAAATCTTTTGTTACATTATCACCTAATTTAACTGAAGTTATTAGTTGAAATTTTTACAAATATGCTGTTAATATATTTTTTTGAAATTCCATCAGAAAAGCTGTAGATAAGCTAAGTAGATGTTGAAAGATAATAAATAAAGTTTCTTCTCAGTTGAATCTTAGCAATAGTGATAGAAAAGTAATGGTAATGCTCGAAGAAATTATGATATAGAACTGGAATTAATTATCTGATTTCATAAATATATTTCTTTTCAAATTTAATGCAAATAAAAAAGTATTTATATGCATTCTTGTATTAGAATATTATAAGATTGAAGATAATTCCGCCTATCAAAACTATAAGATCGTATTGCTTGAAGTGCTCCTAATATAATGAATTGGAAGGAAACTGATGATATAACGGCAGTTTAATCACGATTCTATTAAATTAATACTTCGAATAATTTTTTTAAAAAGATTTCTTTTTTTATAATATATATTATGGTTAGTAATAAAACAAATACATAAAAATCAAACATTTTTTCCTTCAGAATTTTATTCGAATTCTTACTTTTTGGTGCTCATATAGTAGTAGGATTTTATAATCTTCAATATTATGCCCCCTTACTTTTAATTTTTATTATATGATTCCTTATTTATGTTTCCTTATTTTAATGAATAGGAAATCTAAAAAATACATATTTCCAAATATACTATCGGATGACATCTCTTTAAAATTAAAAATTAAATTATTAAAATTGATTAAAAAAATTAAAATTAAAAATGGGAATAAAATTTATTTAAAATTACTCGATATATATACAAATAAGCTCATAAAATATTAAAGTATAATGTATTCATTTAAAACATACAATTAGACAAAATAAAAGAACTCTAATACCCAAGGAAATGAAAGCAATATCAGTTATAGACATTTTTTAGAACATAAAAGATGCCAAGTTAAATAAAAAATATATAAATATAAGAATTTTTAAATTCTGATAAAATTAGGAAAATAGGAGTATTTTCTTCGAAAATGAGGCAAAATGTTATATATCTTTATTATGCAACAGAAATTAAATCCTGAAATGTCTTGACATTTCATTAAGCAAGAAGAAATTCAATATATTAATTTCTTTACTAGTGGGTTCCTTTTATTTTAACACTTTCAACTCGACATTGTTGATTAAAATTTTAGATTACAAATAAAAATTATTATTTATAAAATAATCCACGTAAAATTTATATTTATTTATCCAATAGGGAATGAATTTTTATCTTTCGAACGTATATACTTATTAAGGTCGAAAAGATTGAAAAATAATGTTTGAAAAATGTGAAATCTAGCAATAGTTTGAGAAGTATTCCTCATGGTATTTTAAACTCTTAAGAGAATAAATTTATATCAGATGAATTTATCTGTTGGAATTCGAAGGAATTAATTTATTTACTTATTTGACATATTGTTTCGTGTGGTAGTCTTTTTCTTTTTTTATATTTCTGGTCTAATATAATTGCAAATAATTTAATTATGAAATCACAGATAACTATATTAGCATATTAAATTAGAGTTCTTTGGCTCTTATAAAAAAAACTAGTAACTAAAAATAACTATAAACTAGTTATTAAGATGCCATATTTAGCAAAGAACTGCACCTTGATTTAAATTAAAATAATTAAAATACAACATATAATGAAAAAGGAAAGTATCGATATGTACATATAATAGACTTCGTTTATGAATAATGAAAAGAAAACTCAAAATTTATTTTTGATTTCAATAACAAATTACCTATTTTGAGATTAGTTCTAGAAATTCATTATGTAATGTAAATATAATATTTTTCTTATCTTATTATGTAAATTTTAGTCTACTTTCTTGTCTAGACAGTAACTAGTTATTACCTTGTTAACAATATC
>JAPMOQ010039346.1:0-26860 GCA_026543055.1 Argiope trifasciata
AGAATGTCCACGTTGGAAGGTAGAAAAGGAAATAATAACAATTAAAATTAAGGAACACATTTCTTATCCTGAGGCAAAACGAAAAGTCCTTTCCCAAACGCCAACACCTGGCGTAAGTTATGCATCGGTCTTGCAAAAGTCCTTCTGTAAAAACTGCTATTGTGAAAACTGTACTCAAAATTTCACTCAAGTAAATTTCAGTGAAAAATCTTCTGATACTGATATTGAAACAACGGCAGGCAATGCTCTCGATAAAGCTAAATCCCGGAAATCGAAAGCACAAAACTCTCTCTAATTAAAGCTATCCAAACGTGGCCTCTCTCCAACACAATTAATTACGAAGTTGAAAAAATCGAATGTTCAAAATTCTGTCGCTCTGGGACTTGCAAGTCAAGGCATAGTGCATAAAGACTTGTCCATTTTTAATAGCACCGCTAAAAATTCCGAACTAATATCTCTACATCCATCTGAAGAGGATGATGATGAAATCTCGATGAGTTGCGAGGCATCACCAACCAAAGATCTTGCTATAAATACAATTTCCAAACCAAATTCTTGATGGGTACTTTCGTTTCATGGAACTGTCGTGGTCTAAGGTCCAAAACTGTTGATATTAAGTGCATCATTAATCAGCTTCATCCTTCTTGTCTAGCAATTCAGGAAACATTTTTAAATCCGAACATTTCATTTAAAATACGTGGTTATAATATTGTGCGCAATGATGCTGACACTAGTAATTCAGGAGGTGTCTGTATTTTAACTTCTAATCAATTTCCAAGTACACCTCTTAATTTACACTCTACCTTGCAAGCTGTGGCAGTTCAAATACACATTAGAGCACTTGTTACAGTTTGCTGTATATATTTACCACCGCATGATGCCATTAATCAACAACAACTAAACAACATTATTGACCAGCTTCCTTCACCATTTTTAATACTCGGGGACTTTAACGGGCATAGTACTTTGTGGGGTTCAGATAGTACAAATTCTCGTGGAAGACAGATCGAACAGTTCATTACTAACAACTGTCTCTGTCTCTTAAATAACAATGAAAAAACATACTTTCATGAGCCCACTCGGACCTTCCACAGTCTTGATCTGGCCATATGTTCTCCTGATCTGCTACCATTGTTGAATTTCACAGTTGGAAGTGATCTCTATAAAAGCGATCATTTCCCTTTAATTGTTTCTCATGCTGATAGAGTCGGTGCCACTCTTTGCCCACCGCGTTTTCTATTCCAGCGAGCAGACTGGACTGCTTTTACGCAGCTAGCAGAAATTACTGAGACCATGGTCAAAACTCACGACATAACGGAAGCAGTGCAAAATGTCATTGATATCATTATGTATGCCGCAAATAACACTATCCCAAAAAGCTCCCCACGGAAACGAAAATTTCGTAGGCCGTGGTGGAATGAAGCTTGCCGTGACAGTTTTAGGGAACAAAAGAAACGTTGGAACATTTTTCGTCGGTACCCATCAACAAAAAACCTTCTCGCCTTTAAGCGCTCCAGAGCAAATGCACGTCGCATCCGCCGGAGAAGTCAAAGGGAATCTTGGATTAGCTTCGTATCGTCAATTACATCTTCTACCTCCAGCAAATTGCTTTGGAAGAGGGTAAAGGCAGCCAATGGAATATATCATGATTTTTCCTTCCCTTTGCTTAAAATGGGAAATATTACAATTTCCTCTCCCATGGAAGTTGCCAATACCCTAAGCAAAACATTTGCAGAAGTTTCTGCTGCTGATTCGTACAAGTCTACTTTCATGGCTATAAAGAATCGCGCAGAACGAAAGGGTTTGCGATTTGTTACCAGAGATTCTCTTCCATACAATTCTGTCTTTAAAATGTATGAACTGCTTTCTGCTTTATCTAAAGCACATGATACCAGTCCCGGACCAGACGGAATCACCTATAACATGCTTCGTCATTTGTCTCTTACTTCTCTTTCCAATCTGTTATTGCTATTTAACCGTATTTGGACTGAGCAGAAGTTCCCTTCACAATGGCATGAAGCTATCGTTATTCCAATCCTGAAACCCGGTAAAGATGCATCTAATCCCCTGCATTACAGACCTATCGCGCTCACAAATTGCTTATGCAAGACATTGGAGCGTATGGTAAATGATAGATTTCTTTTCGAATTGGAGAAGAGAGCATGTATTCCGCAGTTGCAGAGTGGTTTCCGCAGAGGGCGTTCAACATATGATAATATCGTTCTTCTCGAGACACAAATACGCAACGCATTTGTCCGTCGAAATCATCTTGTGTCTATCTTTTTTGACGTAGAAAAAGCATACGATCGCACTTGGCGCTTTGGCATCCTTTCAACTCTTTTTAATTTTGGTTTTAAGGGAAATTTACCTATTTTTTTACATAACTTTTTATCTTTACGATCATTTCGTGTCCGTATTGGAAATTTTTATTCCGATCCTTTTATTCAAGCTGAGGGTGTTCCACAAGGAAGCATCCTCAGTGTAACACTTTTTATGATTCATTTTAGTCAAATTCTGAATGTCTTACCTTCATCTGTCCAAAGCACTTTATATGTCGATGATCTCCAGATCTCCTGCCAAGGCTGCAATATGTGCTCAATTGAGCGTCAACTGCAAATTGCAGTTAATAAGCTAATGGACTGGTGTGATAATAACGGGCACACGATTTCTCCAGAAAAAAGTAAATGTGTGCACTTTTGTAAAAAGCGGGGTCTTCATTTGGATCCTTTAATCCACATTCGAAATGTTGCAATTCCAGTAGTGAATGAAATTAAGTTTTTAGGGATAATTTTTGACCTTAGGCTCACCTTCCTTCCTCACGTCTTACATTTGCGGAAGAAGTGTGTGAGAGCTTTAAATATTCTGAAAGTACTTTCAAGAACCTCATGGGGAGCGGATCGCACATCGTTACTCCGAATCTACGAAGCGATTATTTTATCACGTGTTGATTATGGATGTATGGTGTATGGTTCTGCAAGGCGTTCCGTTTTGAGCAAACTGGATACTATACACCACTCTGCTTTAAGAATTTGTTCAGGAGCTTTTCGGACTTCCCCGGTAGAGAGCTTGTATGCTATTTGTTATCAACTACCTCTTTATCTAAGACGAAAGAAGTTATCTGCTCTTTATCATTTTCGAACAAAATCTCTCTCAGATCATCCTATTTTCCAAACAAATTCACCAGTTGGTCTTCGAAGACTCTATAACGCCCGGCCCTCTAACATTCTTCCATTTATTGAGAGGATCAAAGAAATTCTCCATGATTTAAATATAACTGATGTTTCTATAAAATCGCATGATTTCTTTTCCTTTCCACCATGGGATATCCCAAATTTCTCACTTCTGAACCTCTTTTTAAGATTCGATAAAATTTCAACTGCCCCAGTGGTGTTTCAACAGTTATTTAACTATCATATCCTTCATTTACACCAATATTCACTGATGGTTCCAAATCAGTTGATCATGTTGGTTGTGGCATTGTTCTACCATTTGTTGCTCTGAGCTATCGCATACACAACTACTGTTCTGTATTTACAGCTGAGCTAGTGGCCATTTTTTGTGCTCTCCAGGAAATTTCCTCCCTGGCTCATCGAAATTTTATTATTTATACCGATAGCATGAGTGCGTTAAAAACGCTCTCTCACTACCACAATAAGATGCATCCAATCGCTAACAGAATTCTGTGTACTTTGAGTCTTTTGAGAATCAAAGGTTTTAATGTCATTTTTTGCTGGGTGCCAAGCCATGTTGGTATTCCTGGAAATGAGATGGCGGATTCATTAGCTCAATCTGCATCCTCTTTCCTAAACCAAGAACTCCCATACTGTGATCTCAAGACATCGTTTGCGGGTCGGCTTTTGCTTACTTGGCAAGAAACTTGGGATTCATTGACTCACAATAAATTGCACTCTGTCATGCCGACCATAGCAATGTGGTCACCTCTCAATATACGTGCGTTAGATGTCAAGCTAACACGCCTCCGTATAGGACATACAAGCTGTACTCACAAACATTTGCTATTTGGCGAAAGGGCGCCTATGTGCCAGACCTGTCGCGTTGATCTGGGTATTAAGCACATTTTGGTTGAATGCCCTATGTACCATTCCTATCGTGTCAACATTTTCAATAAATCATCCGTAAGTCTAACTGACTTGGTGGGTGAAAAATACCATCCAAATATTTTTACATTTTTAAAAGCGATTAACCTTTTTACTTGTATCTAGCTGCTTTTCAACTTTTTAATCTCTTTTAGAGCTTATTTTTGGAATTGTTTTATTAACTCATAAATTTAATTGTTTCGAAAATTGGTCTTCTATGACTGAGAAATTTTAAAATTTTATTGACTGATTTTCCCACCTTGTGTATCTCTTCCAATTTTCTCAATTCGTATTATTTTATAATTCATCAGGTGGGTTCATAGTAATGTATTCTTAATTTAAACCATATGACTGGCGCAGTATGGCCTCGAAGGGCTCTTGTGCCAATAAACCTTACCTACCTACCATCTTGTGATATAACGGATGCTATGCGAAATGTCATCGACTGTACAGTGAAGTGACAAAAGTCATGGGATAGCAATATGCAAATATACAGATGGCAGTAGTATCACAGCGAAAAAGTATAAATGCGCAGTTCGATTTCTAGAGCTTTCATTTGTGTTCAAGTTATTCATGTGAACAGGCTTTTCGTGATTTATGGCGGAACGACGAGAATTAACAGACTTTGAATGTAGAATGTTAGTTGGAGCTAGACGCATGGGTCATACCATTGCGGATATCGTTAGTGAATTCAACATTCCGAGATCCACAGTATCAAGAGTGTACAGAGAGTATGAAATTTCAGGCATCCCATCCCATCATGGACAGTGCAGTGGGTGACCACCTGCACTTAACGACCGAGATCGCCGACGTCTGTGTAGAATGGTCAATGTTAATAGACGTGCAACACTTAGTGAAATAACTGCAGGAATCAATGTGGGACGTACGAGGGACGTGTCCGATAGGACTGTGCGCAGAAATTTGTCTTCCTTGGGCTATGAAAGCATAAGACCGACTCGACTGCCTTTACTGACAGCACGACATCGCCTGCAGCGACTCTCCTGGGCTCATGAGCTTATCGACTGTTCCATAGACCAGTGGAAAACTGTGGCGTGGTCAGATGAGTCATGATTTCAGTTGTTACGAGCTGATGGTAGAGTTCGAGTGTGGCGCAGACCCCACGAAGCCATGGACCCAAACTGTCAGCAAGGAACTGTTTATGCTGGTGGTGGCTGCATAATAGTGTGAGCTGTTTTTACATGGCATGGACTCGGCCCTCTGATGCAACTGAACCGATCACTGACTGGAAATGGTTATGTTCAGCGGCTTGCAGATCACTTGCAGCCATTCATGGAATTCACGTACCCACACAACGATGGGATCTTTATGGATGACAATGCGCCATGTCACCGGGCCAGAACTGTTCGCGATTGGTTTGAAGAACATTTCGGACAATTCCAGCGCATGATCTGGCCACCTAGATCGCCCAATATGAATCCCATCGAGCATTTATGGGATATCATCGAAAGGTCCGTTCATGCCCAAACGCCTGTACCATCCACACTTTCACAATTATGGATGTCTATACAGACAGCATGTCTCAATATTCCTGCAGAGGACTTCCAACGACTTGTGGACTCCATGACACTTCGAGTTGTTGCACTTCGCCAGGCAAAAGGAGGACCGACACGATATTAACAGTCATCCCATGACTTTTGTCACTTCAGTGTATACTCAGTGCGGCTGATATGACAATTCCAAAGCGCTCATCACATCCACAAAAATTTCGTAAACCATGGTGGAATGACGCTTGTCAGAATGCTTACAAGGAACAAAGAAAATCATGGGGCATTTTCCGTAGGTATCCTACCTCGGAAAATCTTATTGCATTCAAGCGGGCAAGTGCAAATGCTCTTAGAATCCGACGTCATAGTCAAAAAGAGCCGTGGCGCAAATTTGTCAGTTCAATCACGACAGCAACAAGTAGCGCACAATTATGGAGAAAAGTAAATACAGCAAACGGTATTTATAAGGAGTTTGCTTTTCCTATACTGAAATCAGGAGATAATTCCTATTCGTGAGCTTTTGACAGCAAATATTATTGGTGAAACCTTTGCAGAAATTTCAGGCTCCAACTCCTACAATCATGCCTTCCTTGCAACTAAGAGACGGGCTGAGAATATTCGGCTATATTTCAGAACCCGCAGACTTCTTTCGTATAATCGGGAATTTCAGTTATTTGAATTGAAGAGATCTCTTTCTCAGGCTCTTGACACTAGTCCAGGTCCTGACGGGATCACGTATAGCATGCTTCGCAACTTAAACAAAACTTCTGTTTTGCAAATTTTACGATTGTTTAACAGAATATGATGCGAACAGTTTTCCCTCACAGTGGCATGAGGCAATCGTAGTTCCCATACTTAAACCCGGGAAAGTCACTAATGATCCTTTTAATTACAGACCGATCGCTCTATCCAGTTGCATGTGCAAAACTTTAGAGTGTATGATTAATGCACGCCTTGTATACGAAAGGAATGAGTACATTTTACAGTCTCAAAGCGGTTTCCATCGAGGTAGGTCTACGATTGACAATCTTGTCATTCTGGAGTCGGAAATTCGCAATGCCTTTGTCCAGAGGAACCACCTAGTGTCTATATTCTTTGATGTCGAAAAGACGCATGATCGCACTTGGTGTTATGGTATTCTCCGATCTTTATCTGACTTGGGTTTTAAAGGCAATCTGCCGGTTTTCATTCAAAAGTTTTTAAAAGCTCGTATTTTTAAAGTTCGGATAGGTCATACACTTTCCCATCCTTTTATACAGAGTGAGGGTGTCCCTCAGGGAAGTGTTTTAAGTGTCACTCTTTTCATACTTCATCTAAATTCAATACTTCATGTCTTACCAGTATCTGTCACAAGCACTATCTACGTTGATGATCTGCAGATCTCTTGCCAAGGATCTAACATGGCTTTGATTGATCGACAACTGCAGAAAGCTGTTAACAAGCTTACAAACTGGTGTGATGAAAATGGACACACACTCTCTCCCCCGAGAAGAGCCGTTGTGTCCACTTCAGTAGGAAACGAAGCCTCCATCCTGACCCTGTAATACACATCCGGGGTGTTAACATAACAGTTGTTAACGAGGTACGTTTTTTGGGAGTAGTGTTTGACCGGAAGCTTACTTTCCTTCCTTATATCCGTCATTTGAGGAAGAAATGTGAGAGATCCCTCAATATTTTGAAAGTTCTCTCAACTACGTCTTGGGGAGCAGATCGAGTATCCTTACCTCGTGTCTATCAAGCTGTGGTTCTTCCACTTATCGATTACGGATGTGAGGTATACGGCTCTGCTAGATCTAGTGTTTTGCGGATCTGGACACTATACATCACTCTGCATTAAGAATATGTTCAGGGGCTTTTCGCACTTCACCAGTGCAGAGTTTACAAGTAATCTGTCATCAGTTGCCTCTGTATCTGCGTCGCAGAAAGTTAAGTACTCGATATTTTTTTCGTCTGCAATCTTGTCATAACCATCCAGTTGATCGTATGAAAATTCCTATTGGTCTCGCAAGACTGTATAAGGCACGTTCTTTTAATATCCTTCCTTTCATTGAAAGGATAAAACAACTTCTAGTCGATTCAGACCTTTTACATGTTGAAATTCAGCATACTACCAATATTGATCTTCCTCCCTGGGATATTCCCCAAATTTCATATCTAAATCCTTTTTCCACATATGATAAATCTACAAATGCATCGATAATATTTCAGCAACTTTACCATTATCACCGAATTGAATATGCCAGTTACACTCCCATCTTTACTGATGGCTCCAAAATAAGTAATTATGTCGGTTGTAGCGTCGTTAATCCAGAGGATACATGCAGCTATAAACTAAATAATTTATGCTCAGTTTTGACAGCTGAATTGATGGCTATTCTTATTGCTGTTGAGAAAATCTCCAACCTCCCTGGGCGAAAATTATGTATCTACACAGATAGTAAGAGCTCTCTTGAAGCTCTCGGCCACCCTCGGAATGGAACACACCCCTTACTCTTAAAAATTCTTTCCCACTTGCGGAATCTACCATCTAGAGAACTCGATATTTTATTTTGTTGGCTGCCTAGCCATGTAGGTATTTACGGCAATGAATTAGCCGATGCTGCCGCAAAAAAAGTTACCATTTCCTTACAAAGCCCAATACTCTACTCAAACGTAAAAAGACACCTTTGTAAATTTATTCACAGATTATGGCAAGATTCATGGGATTTGCAGGTTTCTAACAAATTACGATTCATTCACCCTTCTATCAATATGTGGCCAACTCTCCCTGTAAGGGAATATGATGTTAAAATAACTCGAATTCGTATCGTCCACACCCGGTTTACACATAAGCACCTTTTGTTTGGTGAAATATGTCCAAAATGCATTGTGTGCCCTGTTGAATTTACGGTCATTCACATACTATCTGAATGTCCTGCTTTTAATCACCACTGAATACGCTTTTTTAATACATCTCCTGGCATCACTGACATGGTGGGAGAAAATCCCCATTCTAACATTTTTACAGTTTTGAAGACGATTGGATTTTATCATCGTATTTAAATATTAAGACTTTTTATTAGTTTAACCTTGTTTACAATATTCCCTATCCATAGAGTTGCAAGTTTTAGTGGGTGAAAATCCTCACCCTAACATTTTTAAATTTTTACATAACATCGGTTTTTTACATTCTATTCAATCTTGATTTCTGAATTTTTTAAATCTTCGTCTTTGTTGTCACTTTTTTCGAAAATGTGAAATGTCTTTTCTTAAGTACCGTTTTAATATACATACGTTGAAATTCTTAATTTATCTTCTTATATATAATTTTAATACTACCTTTTATACATATTTGATTTATATCACCATTTGAGTGGCGCAGCATAGCCAGATATGGCTTTTGTGCCAAAATCCCTAAATAACTTAACCTTGTTTACAATAGTAGACTCTTGATATTTAAAAAATTTGTATTCGAATTTTACTGATAATAATTAGTCATACCAGTTGACAAGTAACTTATACCATACTGTTGGCGCAGCATGGCTAAATCTGGCTCTTGCGCCAAAATAACCTCAACTAACTAACTAACCCCTAAACTTTCTGCTTTATACTTTCATTCTTTCCCTCGACGGCAAGCGAGGGAGCTCTCCATGAGGAGCTGTAGCCGCTCTGTTTGCTTCTTGCTTCTCATGGACAGTCAAAAACCCTACGTGTTTGCCGTGTGTAGCGACCCATCAGACGGTTGGTACATTTCTGTCCCTGATGTA
Organism: Argiope trifasciata; assembly: GCA_026543055.1. Classification (NCBI taxonomy): domain Eukaryota; kingdom Metazoa; phylum Arthropoda; class Arachnida; order Araneae; family Araneidae; genus Argiope; species Argiope trifasciata. The sequence continues at coordinate 9,349 of JAPMOQ010039346.1, forward strand.
TCAATCGGCTGCTATCCCAGACATTTGACTGGGCTGCTCAAGGGGATCAAGTGTAGGGGTTACTCCTTGGGCTTGGCTTTAAGGGTGGTCACTGTCCCCAGGGGTAACTCTAAGCGTATAGGTTCCGGCTAGCACCATGGTAAGTACCGAAGCTGGGATTGTCTGGAGCCGGTGGCTGCCATCCCTTGTTTGGCTCCATGGTGGGCGGTGCCGTCGGGCCGGAATTTCTATTTGACTCTTATGGGTTTTTTCACTTCTAACACTGAACCGTTTTCTGAAACTGCTCGTTTCGTTATTCTCTCCATCCCTGATGGAAAACTGTCTGATTTATCTCCTTTTGCCGTGGAAAAAGCTTTGAAAGGTATTGGCGGTAGTCCAAAGTCAGTCAAAAAACTTCGGTCGGGTGACCTACTGTTCGAAACAAGTTCTGCTCTTCAAACCAAATCATTTTACAAGCTAAATCTTTTTAAATCATTCCGTTTCCGTGACACTTCGCCGAACACTTAATTTCTGCCGTGGTGTTATATCTGAAAAGGAACTCTTGAATTCTCCAGAAAGTGAAATTCTTGATGCCTTTGCCAGACAAGGTGTTATTGCAGTGAAACGAATTTTTATGAAAAAAGGAAATAGTCTGGTTGCCACTAATAGTGTTATCTTAACATTTAATACAACAAAATTACCATCCAGCATAAAAGCAGGCTATTTAAATTGTAAAGTTCGGCCCTATATACCAAATCCTATCAGATGCTATAATTGTCAGCGTTTTGGTCATTCCAAGATGGCTTGTAGAGGGACACAAACCTGTTCTAGATGTGCAACTGCTGGTCACCAAGCTAATGAATGCACTGCAGACCCGCAGTGTGTAAATTGTAAACGGCCACATCACTCCGATTCTCGAGACTGTCCTCAATGGAAATTAGAAAAGAAAATCCAAGAACTTAAAGTAACGAAAAACATGCCATACTTTGAAGCTAAAAAGCTGTCGACACCTGAACAAAGACCACTTTCTTACAGCAGTGCAGGGAAATCAGTATTTTCTTCAAGCACAATGACAGACGAAAGCATTGCAAAAGTAATTTGCCCTCCATTATGTAAATTAAAACCAATAGTTAAGAACTGTCCACTCAAAAATATTTCAGCATCCATTGAAACTGGAAAATCTAAACCACACACAAAGCAGAAAGTTGAGACTAAGAAAATAAACAAAAAGTCCGACCAAATAAAACAAGTTAAAGAAACAAAAGCAAACAAACGGGCTAAAATTTTGATAGAGCGTAGAGCCCAAACGAAGTCTCCACCAAAACATTCCTTAACGCAGGAAGACTTCTTAAAAGAACAGAAAAACACTAAAGACAAAGATTCGGATAGTGATCCTCTCTTCAGTACTCACTTATCTGACGAAGAAATGTCTTTTAGTGACTCAAATGAATCGGTTTCTTCTAAGAAATTATAAAGTATTTTTTTTTCCTTAATTTTTTTTTCTTTCTTAAATGGCAGATATTCTTTCTTGGAAATGTCATGGGTTAAAAAATAAAATTTCAGACTTAAAAGATCTCATAAATACCTATGTTCCAGCTTGCATTGCTTTACAGGAGACCCATCTGAAGCCAGGTGATAACATTCACATCTCAAACTACTCGGCATTTTACAAAACTCATGTTAACGATAGAGCTACAGGTGGAGTTGCGCTGCTTGTTGCAAATAGCCACCTCATTGAATTTAAATACAAATTTACAGGTTATAGCTGTTCGAATTCATATAAAATCCCTGATAACCATTGGTAATTTATATTTACCTCCTCATGAATGCATCCATCAAACCGATTTGAATCGTTTAATTCAACAACTTCCATCTCCGTTTCTTATCATCGGAGATTTCAATGGCCATAGCCTGATTTGAGGAAATTCAGACACCAATGCAAGAGGTTTGCAGATTGAAAAACCTTTACAGGATCACAATCTATGCCTTCTAAATACAGATGAACTAACCTATTTCCCCCAACCTACAAAATCCTTCCATGCAATTGATCTTGCTTTTTGCTCTCCGCAAATTTTACCTTTTCTGAATCTCACTGTAGACAAGTATCTTCATAATATTGACCATTTTCCTTTGATTATTACTGATCATAGACATAACCATCATAATTACTATCAACCATCTAGATACATATTCACAGCAGCTGACTGGAATACATTCTCTGCTCTTTCAAAAATAAGTAAAATTATGGTAGAACATTATTCTATCGATGAAGCATTAGAGTTAATTACCGAAATTATTATCCATGCTGCAAATATATCTATACCAAAGACTAAGAGTACTAGGAAGAAGCTAAGTAAACCGTGGTGGAATAGTGAATGTCAACAAACCCGTAAGAAACAGAGAAAAGCATGGGACAAATTTCGGAGATATCCCACTACTGAAAATTTAATTGCACACGAAAAAGCCAAAGCCGAATCTCGACGTATTCAACGATATAATCGTAAAATGTCGTGGCAAAAAATTGTTTCAACCATAAAAGTTTCCATCTCAAACCGAGAACTTTGGCAAAAAAGTTAAAAAAGCTTCAGGTACTCCTTTTTCTAATACTGTGTCAATATTAAATGTGAATAATCAGATTATATCTACTTTAAAGGACATAGCAAATACTATAGCTTCTTCTTTAGCAAGTACATCCTCTCGTGAAAATTATAATCCATATTTTTTAAATTTGAAAAAAAATATTGAGAACAAAAAATTGAATCTTGAGTCCCAGTCTGATTTACCTTACAATAGTAATTTTACATTTCAAGAACTTCAGTTTGCTTTATCAAATGTTCATAAATCTTCTCCTGGCCCAGATAACATTAGCTATCCAATGATCCAGCATTTAACTTACAAATCACAGAAAAACGTGTTGCATGTATTTAATAGAATTTGGAAGGAACATCATTTTCCATCTTCTTGGCAACAGTCAATAATTATTCTTCTCTTAAAGCCTAATAAAGATCCCACGAATCCTTTGAACTATCGCCCAATATCCTTAACAAACTGTCTTTGCAAACTCTTTGAAAAAATGACTAACCGACGACTTATATACTTTTTGGAAACAAACAAAATTCTTAGTCCATTTCAATGTGGCTTTAGAAAGGGGCGATCTACTTTAGACAATATTTTAAGCTTAGAAAACGATATTCGTGGCCATCTTCTTCGACATTGAAAAAGCTTATGATCGCGCATGGAGATATGGAATCCTGAAAGATCTTTACGACTTTAATCTACGATGGAACTTGCTAATCTTTATTCACAATTTTTTACAACTGAGACAGTTTAAAGTTAAATTAGGACATGATTTTTCTGATACTTTTACCCAAGAAGAAGGTGTCCCACAGGGCAGCGTCCTAAGTGTCACATTTTTCATTATAAAGATTAATAGCATTTTTAACCAACTTCCACCATATGTCAAAGGATATCTTTATGTAAATGATCGGTACATTTCCTGCATGGGAAACCATATGCGCTTTATAGAGAGACAACTGCAAACGGCTGTAAACAAAATTAAACAATGGTCAGATTAAAATGGTTTCACTTTCTCAACGGCAAAAACAGCGGGGTGCATTTTTGTAGGAAGAGAAGTCTTCATCCAGACCCTAAAATTATGTTCTATGGTCAAAAAATTCCTTTCCTTAATGAAATCCGTTTCTTAGGAATCACTTTCGACAAACAACTGACATTTCAATCCCACCTAACTTCTTTACGAAAAAAGTGTGAGAGTTCTCTAAATATCTTGAAAGTTTTTCTAATACATCTTGGGGAGCCGACAAAACTTCATTGTTGAGGATTAATAAAACAACCACCCTGTCAAAAATAGATTATGGGTGCATGACCTATGGCTCAGCTAGAAAAAGTATACTGAAAAAAATAGACCCTGTCCATCATGCAGCTCTTGGAATATGCTCTGGAGCTTTTCGCACCTCTCCAGTTAAAAGTTTATATGTTGAGTGTTATGAGCCAGATTTACATCTCAGAAGAAAAATGCTTTCTTTATATTATTATTTTAGAATGCAATCTCATCCAAGCCATCCATATTACGATTTTAAACTTCGACCTTTCCTGCTTCGTTTGCAAGATGATAGAAAGAATTTAGAACCTACATTTCACACCAGGGTGAGCACTATTTTATTAGAACTAAATATGAACAATCTAATATTATCCTCACAGCTGTTTAACAATTTTCCTCCATGGAGAATTCAAACCTTTTATTTTCTTAATCATTTTGAAAACTTCAGCAAATCGAACACTGCAGATATTGTTTATCAAAATTTATTCCTTGAACATAGATATCATTATCAGTCTTTCATTCTTGTTTATACCAATGGTTCTAAGACATCAACCAATGCCTCATTCGCTGTGGTTTTATCAAATAAAATTTTATATTTTTAACTTCCCTTGTGTTGTTCCATATTTGCTGCTGAGACCACTGCAGTTTTACATGCTTTATTAGAAATTTTAAATAGACCTAGTGGAAGTTTTATTATTTACAGTGATTCTTTAAGTGTTTTGCAGTTTTTAAAATTTTCCCAGAATCATACTCATCCAAACATTTTAAAGATTTTAGATTTATTTTATAAGATTACCTCTCGCGGCTCTACAGTTCTATTCTGCTGGATACCATCTCATGTGGGAATATGTGGCAATGAGAAGGCTGATAAAAGTGCAAAATCAGCAACCCGTTTCTTAGAAACACCCATACTTGCATGCGATTTGAAGAAACAGGCTAAAAGCTATCTGTACGTAAATTGGCAAACTCAGTAGGATTCGGAAACTCTAAACAAACTTCATACTTGCAAACCTGTCATAGAAAATTGGCCCTCTTTAAGTTATAGAAAACACGATACCGTTTTAACTCGCCTAAGAATCGGTCACACTAGAATTACTCATAGACATCTATTATTAAACGATGAATTGCCGATATGAACACACTGTGATTGTGGGATAATAGTTTATCATATCCTTATTAAATGTCCTTATTTTAAAACTCAACGGTTATTTTACTTCAAAACCCTAACTGTAACTTTATCCTTGTTGCTTGGCAAAAATCCACATAAGAATATTTTTGACTATTTAAGATCTGAAGGATTTTCTTCCTTAATCTGAACTCGCTTTTTCGGCTTCGTTTTGACATATGTAATTTATCATCGTTTTGCTATGGAAATACTTTTCTAGAAACTGTTTTAATAAAACTTTGAATCAGAATTAAACTTGTTTGGGGCAGTTTAACCTTCATATTGGTTCTTGTGCCATAAAACTTCAAACCAAACCAAACCCATGGTCTTATACAAGAAATTAAGCGCTTGAAATCCCACCTGCATAGGATGGGCTATAGAATTTTGTTCTCCTGGGTACCAGCTCATGGCTGTATAACAGGTAATGAGCAAGCAGACACAGCTGCCAAAGTTAAAAGCAAAAACTATTGTCACGAATAAGTCCAATCATAACACTGTCAGCGAAATAGAATTGGATAATACAATAGGATACAATCCCCATGAAACAATTGATGAAACCTCACTTTCTCAGGAGCTTTCAATAGATTCCACAACAGTTCATGAAACTGTTTTTTAACAATGTCCCCAAGAATGTCAAGTTAAATGGGTTGATCTTAAAAAAATCACTGTGAATCTTCAAGTATCCCAATTCATGTCCGATACTTAAAGAAACATCGAATCCAAAGATTACAATGATTTTTTTCTCTTGTTTTGTTGTTTATGAAAACATTACTTTAAAAACAAGTGTTATTTTTTGTACTTGTTTTACTGTTACAAGACTTAAATTTTCACCCGTATTTTAATCTTTTAACATTTTTGAAAAACATTTCTTTCTGGGATGTAATTTAAATTTTTAAAACCGCTGATATTAATTATTGGATGTCTTTCATTTAAAAATGAGAATTTTAAATCGCATGACTGAATTGTAAGTCACGTTTTTTAACACCATTTGTTTGGCCCAGTGTAGCCATATTTGGCTCTTGCGAAATTAAATCACAAAATCCAATCCTACAAAACTTTTTAATACAACGTTCCTTTCGTGTTTGAGTTGGTAACTTTTATTCTAATAATTTTATTCAACCTGAGGGAGTTCTGCAAGGAAGTGTCCTCAGCTTTACACTTTTTATTGTTCATCTGATCCAAATTTTAAATCAGTTGCCCTTATCTATTCATGAAACACTATATGTTGACAGATCTCATGCAAAGGTAGTGACATGACGCTAACAGAGAGACAACTTCAAAACTCAGTAAATAAATTCATAGCTTAGTGTGATAATAATGATCACACTATCTGCCCGGAAAAGAGTTCTTGCATTCGTTTCTGTCGAAAAAAAAGCATTCAAAAGGTTCCTTGTATTCAAATTAAAAATACCTTTATTCTTGTTGGGAATGAAGTACAGTTTTTGCGAATGATTTTCGATCGGAAACTCGCCTTCCTTCCGCATATATTATATTTGCGGAAGAAGTGTGAGAAATCCTTAAATATTTTAAATGTCCTCTAAAAAATATCTTGGGAAGCCTATCGAACCTCCCTCCTCAGCATTTATCAAGCAATCATTCTCTACTGGATAGATTATGGATGTATGGTTCCACCCGCTCATCTGTTTTGCGGTGACTGTTCCTCATTCTACTTTGCGTATTTGCTATGACGCGTTTCGTACGTCTCCAGTTGAAAGTCTCTATGTTATATGATACCAACTACCATTTTTCCCAAAACTAAAGAAACTCTCTGCCTTATTTTATTTCCGAACAAAATCTGTTCTGAATGATCCACTGAACAAAATGTCCCTGCTGGTTCGTTGACTGATGCTCATTGACTTTATTATATCCACCCCACTCATATCATTCCATTTTGTGAGAGAACAAGATTGCCCCAGAATGATTCGGACCTTAACCACTTGACATATGAAATTACTTAACTTCCTAATTAAATGACGAATTTAATAGCTTCCCAATTGGAATATTTACTATTTTTTTAATTCCTATAATAATAAAAATACGTTTCAAGTGACTTTTTTGTATTTTAAACTATTTGATACTTTTGACTCAATTGCCGATTAAAAATTAAAAATTCAATAATTCGATGTGCGTCTCAGATACGTCATTGTATGCGATGTGGTTAATAATGTTCTTGTTAAAACTGTTGACTTTTTTAATTTTCCACCTTGGGATAACCTCAGTTTTCTTACTTGAATCCATTCATTGGATTCAATAAACCCTCAGCTGCATCTGTGGTTCTCCAACAGTCCTTTTTATATCCTCGCTCTCGGTATTCTTCTTTCGCACCGATTTTTACGGATTGCTCGAAATCAGATGGATATGTTGGTTGTGGAGTCGTTCTTACATCTGATACACTGAGCCACAGTCTTCACAATTGCTGCTCTGTTTTTACTGCTGAGTTTGTGGCAATTTTCAGTGCTCTTCAGGAAATATCAACCGCTCCTCAGAGTAAATTTATCATCGATACCGATCGTATGGGGGATTTAGAGACACTTTCACGCTACCACAATCGGATGCATCCCATCGCCCTGAAAATTTTATTCGCCTTAGACTTTTAAAAAATGATGACTCTATTGGGGGCCGAATCAATTTGGCTTCTTGGGAAATTAGACGGCAGACTTGGCTACAAAATCTGCAACCATTTTAAGCATGGGTCTTTCTTTTTATAATCCTGTCGATGCTGCTACGTTCAGAGGTGGCCAGGTGGTCGGCTGTATGCAAGGTCTTCCCTTTTGTGACTATGGGAGTGAAAAATACCTCTCAAATATATTTGAACTCTTAAGAGCTATTGGCTTTTTTACGTGCATTTAGTTTTTTTATTATGTTTGTGTTAATCATTGCTAATTAAGTTCTTGATTTTTACATAATTGTATAAAATTTTCATGACACATAGATTTAAATTTAAAGGTGCTAAAACAATTCTTTACATCAATTTTATACAGTTTTATCACGTCACATCTGTGCTATTTATCAAGAAAGGAGATCTTTTAAAAAATGTCTTTTGTACTTCTTGATTGGCGCAGTATAGCCAAACATGGCTCTTGCGCCAAAACTCTATATAAAACCAAACCAAACCTTACAATAATATTTTTTTTGTTTCTGGGATTTAAAATAAGAGAAAATAAAAATAAAAATTAATTTATGGAATTTTACTAGACAGGCTATATTAATACTTAGTATTTGCATAATATAGAATTTAATTTAAAAGTCTTAGTAATGTTTATTATGTAAATAAATTAAAGCCTTTGAGAATTCTTTCAGCTAGATTTTATTTTCTATTAAAGTTACAAATTTCATCAATTTTTATGGCGTCTTCTTTCTTGCAAGATCTCATACGAAATGAGATCATTCAAGATTTGTATATATTGTAGCCTTTCAATTGAGATCTTTAGCAGAAACTCTTAATTGACCATATAAGTGCCAGGGAGCTAAGTACACCGAAATTAATATAATTTCGTCTTTTTTTTACAAGAAAACATCTTTTTTTTAAGTAAGGAGTAGTAAATAATATCTTTTGAGTTTTAAGGAGAAAATTATGCACATACAGGTGAAGAAAAATAAATATCTTCTGTATTTTCATAGAGAATGATTTTTCTTTCGTATGTCCTTGATGATTTTCATGTATTACTTTTTTACGACAAAAATTTCCATCTAGCAATCCATAGTAAAGTTTTATGAGAAATGTCTTGTGCAGCTAAAGGAAAATAACTGTTTGATGCCTTTTCATGGAAAACGATTTTTCTTTAATCCTTTCGGGAAAGTTTGTAAAATAATGGGGCGTTTTCAATAGCATTTCCTTGGAGCCTTCCATGGCCCTCGTTTGTGAGGAATTTATACTTATAGGGTTGTGTTTGCTTTATTTTCTTGTAAAACTGTTTTTTAACAGCGTTTCCTTCCTGCCGTCTATTTACCCAATTTGTGATGAAGTTATTTATATACAGCTAAAAGAAAATAAATGTTTGCTGCCTTTTCACGGAAAAAGTTTTTTTCTTTCATACTATCGTGAGGATTCGTAAATATGGGTTATTTTCAAGAGCATTTCCTTATAACCATCCATCTACCCTTTTGTGAGAAATGTCTTCTTATACAGCTGTGTGTTCTGACTTTTCATGTAAAACATTGTTTCTTTCAATGGCGATTTCTTCTAGCAGTCGATGGTCCCTATTGTGAGGAATGTAGTCTTGTACAAAACTGTTTGCTGACTTTTCATGGAATATGTTTTTCATCCTTTGGTGAGAGTGTGTAAATATTGAATTTTTTCAAAATCCTTTCCATCTATCCGTCTATGTGATACGGTCCCTTTTGTGAGGAATATATTTTTATACAGATCTGTCTGCTGATGTTTCATGTAAACCTTTTTTTTTCATTCATTCGAGATTGCGAGTAGGGATGGAGTTTTTTGAACAGCATATCCTTCTAGCCCTTCATCGCCCCATTTGTGAGGAATGTATTCTTATACAGCTCTGATTGCTGACTTATCACAGAAAAATATTTTTCTTTCATCCTTTCGCGAGGGTGTGTAAATAATGGGGTTTTTTTCCAACAGATTTCTTTCGAGCCGTCCATGGCCCTCTTTTGTGAGGAAACTATACTTATAGGGTTGTGCTTGCTGTGTGTTCTTGTAAAACGTTGTTTCTTCCAACAGTCCCTCGTCCCTTTCTCTGTGGTAATTATTTTTATTCAACTAAAGGGAGATAACTGTTTGCTGTCTTTTCACGGGAAATTATTTTCCTTGCGTCCTTTCCTAAGGGTGTATAAGTAAAAGTTTTTTTCAACAGTATTTCCTTCAAGCTGTCCATCTCCTCCTGTGCAGGAATATATTTTTATACAGCTAAAGGAAAATAATTGTTTTCTGAAGTCTCGCATCAAGCGATTTTCCTTTCGTATTTTGAGGTTTTGTAAGTATTAACTTCTTTCCCAACCCCCTTTTTTTGAGGGTAATCCATAGTCCTCTTTTTTTAAGGTATTATTCATATGTTGCTCTGCGGACTTTTCATATGAAAACGATTTTTCTTTCAGCAATGTTTCCAATCTCGCCATCTCTCGTCCATTTTTGTGATGAAGTTATTTATATACAGCTAAAGGAAAATAAATGTTTGCTGTCTTTTCACGGAAAAAGATTTTTCTTTTATCTTTCCGCCAGGATGTGTAACTAATGTATTTTTTTCAACATCCTTTCTTTCTAGCTATCCATGACCCCTTTTAGTGAGGAATGTATTCGTATACAACTCTGAGTGCTGACTTTTCATGTAACACCATGTTCCTTTCAACAGCGCTTCCATCTAGTCGTTCATGGTCTCTTTGGTGAGGAATGTATTCGTTTACATTTCATGTAAAGCGACTTTCCTTCCATCCTTCTCTGAGAGTTTTCAAGCATTAGTTTTCTTCCCAACAGCATTTCCTTTTACAAGTCCTTGGCCCCATTTTGTAAGGAATGTATTCTTATATAGTGAAAGGAAAATAATTTCTTACTGACGTTGCATTTAAACTGATTTTTCTTTCTTCCATCTACGTTATTTTGTAAGTATTGTTTTTTTCTTTTAATTATTGCCTTCGAGCATGACAGTCTTTTATGAGCAATTTACTGTTATTGAGCGTCACGGGTTTTGTACTTATTTCTTTAAATAATTATGGAAAACCCTCTGATCATGAATCTCTCTTGAAATTGATGGTGATTAACGAGGAACATTTGTCAAATATTTTTAAAGCTTTCCTTTTTTCTCAGCTTAGAATATCTATCTTAGTTTAGTTTATTACTTGGTGCTGAAATTTTTTTAATTTCAAGATTTGTTTTCCTCTGTTTTTTTTATTTAATATTATTATTATTCATTTTATATTTTCAAAATCTGTTTCAACGTTTCTTTATTGTATGATCTTGGCGGTTCATTTGCTTTAGTTTACCCGATTTTCAGGGGCTTCACTTTGTTTGTCATAAAATTCTCAAAATTATAGAATTTTTCAGTGTCGTCATCAGAGTCGGTCTCGAAAAAGCCCCTGTAAAGAAACATAATAACATTATTCTCTTTTTAACGTACATTTTAAATGAATATTGCAGTTTTTAATCGATATCTAACTTTGTAAAAGAGCCATAATTGTAAGAAAACAATAAGATGATAATAGACTAATTTAACATGTTCAGATTTGGATTGTTTTTAATCTATGGAAGATAAAATGGCGTATAAATAAAAATAGAAAATATCACTGTATAAATATATATTACTGGCGTAGTAATTTTTTCATTAAATTACAATATTTGTATTACTTTTTAAATGAATCTTTAAATGGTTTCTTCAATATAGCAAAATAGTAAACGTTTCTGGTCCAAGCAATCAGTTTTTTCAAGAAGAAAAAAATATGTTTACATGAATATTTATAATTTAGCCCCCTCAGGGGCTCACCTACTATAGGTGATTACGGATGTTCCAATCCCGAGGTACCCAGGGATCTTTACTCCCTTTCGGTTTAATCTCCCCTCCGTCTTCTGCTTTTGGCTATCTTTTTTCTTTCCCTCGAGGGTAGGCAAGGGAGCTCTCGATGAGAAGCTGTCGCCGCTCTGTTTGCCTCCTGCTTCTCATGGACAGCAAATACCCCCACGTGTTTGCAGTGCGTGGCGACCCATTAGACGGGGGGTGCACTGTGGTCACCGGTGGATCAATCGGCCAGTAACTAACAACTTGAGTTTCTAGTCTGCTAGGGATCGAGCGAAGGGGTTACTCCTTGGGCTTGGCGTTAGGGGTGGCCACTGTCCCCGGGAGTAGCTCTCAGCGTATAGGCACCAGTTAGCGTTATGATAAGTGCTGAGGCTAGGTACAACTAGAGCCAGTTACTGTCATCCCCTGTAGGGCTCCGTGGTGGGCGATGTCGCTGGGCCTGAATCCTTTGTAATGTCGCATGGGCAAATCCAAAGCGGCTCCCTTCAGTGGGCAACAAATGAATCATACTTTTTCATTACATTTTGATCATTTTTTATAATTAAAAGAATTTCTTCAAACAATGAGACCTTCCATAATGTTTCACCTTTTCTCGCTGAAAAGGCAATTACTGGTACTCTTGGTACTGTATCGTCGACACTGAAGTTAAGATCTGGTGATTTGCTTGTGAAGTGAGTCCCCGCAAGCAATCGCAACAAATACTGAAAATGAAAACACTGGGGACAATATCTGTAAGCGTAAGTGCTCATGCTACTTTAAATTCTTCAAAAGGTGTTATAACGTGTGGCGAATTGTTTAACGATTCCATTGAAATTACTTCGGAACTGAAACATGAAGGAGTAACTCATGTACGCCGTATAACTATCCGGCGGGATGGACAAATCCTTCCTACTAAGCACTTTATTCTCACGTTTAACAACTCTAAATTACCTGAATCAGTGAAAGTCGGCTATATGAAATTGGCTGTTCCCAATATATCCAATCCCAATATAAATATATCCCAAACCCACTCCGATGTTTTCAATGCCAACGTTATGGACATTCTAAATCAGCTGCCGTGGCACTCTCACCTGTGCGTGCTGTGGAGAAAAAGGTCATGACAACCAACAGTGTTCTGTTCAGGAAAAGTGCGTTAACTGTGATGGTAACCACAGTTCCTTTTCTCGATTCTTGTCCCCGTTGGATATTGGAAAAACAGATCGTATCGGTAAAATTCAAGGAAGATATTCCTTACCCTGAAGCCAGGCGAAAAGTACTTTCTCAGACACCAACACCAGGCGTGACTTCCCCTCAGGGGCTCACCTTCTTTAGGTGAATACGGGTGTCCCAATCCCGAGGTACCCAGGGATCTTTACTTACTTTACGTTTATTCTCCACTACGCCTTCTGCTGTCTCCTTTTTTTTCTTTCCCTCGAGGGTAGGCGAGGGAGCTCTCCATGAGAAGCTGTCGCCGCTCTGTTTGCTTCCTGCTTCTCATGGACAGCAAATACCCCCACGTGTTTGCCGTGCGTGGCGACCCATTAGACGGGTGGTGCACTGTGGTCCCCGGTGTGTCAATCGGCTGGTTGCTGGCGACCTGAGTGGTCAGTTTACTAGGGATCAAGCGAAGGGGTTACTCCTTGGGCTTGGCGTTAAGGGTGGTCACTGTCCCCGCGGGTAACTCCCAACGTATAGGTTCCTTCTAGCACTAAGGTGTATGCCGAGGCTGGAAAGAACCAGAGCCGGTAATTGCCTTCCCTTGTGGGGCTCCGTGGTGGGTGGTGCCGTCGGGCCCGAATCATTTATCATGTCGTATGGGCTCCTCCAAACGTGGTCCCTTCAGTGGGTGTCGCATTGTTCCAACTAATTCAAATTTTGAAAATCATTATGATAGTTTCTTTATTATCAAACGTGTTTCAGATAAAAATGAAACCTTTGAAACGGTATCACCATTTCTTGTACAGAAGGCCGTCACCGCAACTGTTGGTGAAGTTACATCTATTAAAAAAAATGCGGTCTGGTGACTTGTTAATAGAAATAAACTCTCGAAAGCAAACCCAGAGCATACAAAAATTAAAAGCTCTTGCAATAATCCCGATAAGTATCAGCCCCCATGCTTCATTAAATACCTCTAGAGGTGTAATAACTTGTGGGGAAATTTTAAACCTTCCTATCGAATATATTAAAGATGAACTAAAGCCACAAGGAGTTTTACATGTCCGTCGAATTACCATCAGGCGCAATGATGAAATCATTGAAACAAAACATCACATCATAACATTTAAAACCCCGAAACTGCCAAAATATATCTATGCCGGATACATCAAATTACCCGTTAGACCATACATCCCGAACCCACTCAGATGCTTTAAGTGCCAGCGTTTTGGCCATTCGAAGGCAAACTGCCGCGGGACACTCACTTGTGCCCGATGCGCAGAAAAAGGTCATGATAGCCAACAGTGTGCCGCAGTTGAGAAATGCGTCAACTGTGGGGGCGAACACACGTCCTACTCTAGATCCTGTTCACGGTGGCAACTTGAAAAGCAAATAACCACTCTTAAAATTAAAGAAAGTTTCTTACCCTGAAGCTATGCGTAAGGTAATGGCTCAGACTCCTACTCCTGGCATAACATATGCTTCAGTTGCACAAAGAGCATTTTGTGCAAACTGTTCTTGCGCAAACTGCGAAAAAAAAATAACCCGACAACCAAACAGCACAAAGTGTCTTGTTCAGATACCGAACACTCCATAAGCAGTTCTCCTGAAACGCCTACAGTGTCAAAAAAGAAAAAGAAAAAAACTAAAAACTCGCTGACATTAAAACTTGCCAAACGTGGCCTAACATCACAAGATGTCCCACAAAAATTGAAAAAGTCAACAGTAAAAAATTCAGTCTCTTTCGGGCTTGCGACTCAAGGTAATGTCCATAAGGATTTAACGTCCATCTTCGGCATGCCAAATAGCCCTGATATTAAACTACACCCTTCTGATAACGAGGATGACTTGGATATCAGTTGCGAGTATGAAGCAACTCAAACAAATAGTCCTAAAGCTTCTTCGTCAAAACCGCTCTGTTAATGGGTACCTTCCTTTCTTGGAATTGTCGCGGCATTCGGTCTCAAATTCAGGACATCAAATCCATTTTTAATATTTTTCATCCTGTTTGTTTCGGTGTTCAAGAAACCTTTTTGACACCTAACATTCCACTTAAATTAAGAGGCTATAATTGTATGCGGAAAGATACAGACACTGGATCTCGTAATTCAGGTGGTGTTTGTATCTTCACTTCAAATTTGTATCCTAGCACACCTCTTACTTTGCATACTCCTTTACAGGCTGTGGCTGTACAAGTTCACATACGAACTTTGATCACAGTCTGCTGTATTTACTTACCACCTCATTATGTTATATGTCAGCAAGAACTTGATAACTTAATAGACCAGCTTCCTCCCCCTTTCATTTTATTGGGCGACTTCAATGGACATAGTACTTTGTGGGGTTCGGATAGTACAAACTCTCGGGGTAGGCAGATTGAGCAGTTTATTACTAATAACTGTCTCTGCCTGCTAAACAGTCAGGAGAAAACTTACTTCCACGAACCTACACGCAGCTTCCATACCATTGATCTGGCCATATGTACACCTGAACTGTTGCCATTTCTAACTCTAAGGGTTAGCAATAACCTATACGGCAGTGATCACTTCCCAGTTATTGTCTCCCACGCTGATGGTGGTGGTGAGACTCCTTACCCATCAAGGTTCTTATTCAAACGGGCAGACTGGAATGCATTCGCAGAATTGGCAGGTATTACAGAAACTATGGTTAGCACTTGTGACATCACAGAAGCAGTACAAAATGTCATTGACAGCATAATAAATGCCGCAAATGCCACTATCCCAAAGACTTCCCCACGTCTAAGAAAATTTCGCAGACCGTGGTGGAATGAGGATTGCCGCGATAGTCATAAACAACAAAAAAAAATGTGGAACATCTTTCGAAGGTACCCGACAACAGAAAATATTGTTGCTTTTAAACGAGCCAAAGCCCTTGCGCGCCGAATTCGTCGTCGTAGTCAGAGGGAATCTTGGGTTAAATTCGTATCATCAACACATCTTCCACCTCCAGTAAACATTTGTGGAGAAAAGTAAAGTCTGCTAATGGAATATATTGGGAAACCTCCATTCCTATCTTAAATACAGGAAATAAGACGTTGATTGATTGATTGAGGTTTTTTTGGCGCAAGGGCCAGATTTGGCCATGCTGCGCCAACAGTATGGTATAAATTACTTGTCAAATGGTATGACTAATTATTATCAGTGAAATTCAAATACAAATTTTAAAATATCAAGAATCTACTATTGTAAACAATGTTAAACGAAAAAAAAGTCTTAATATTTAAATAAGATGATAAAATCCAATCGTATTCAAAAATGTAAAAATGTTAGAATGTGGATTTTCTCCCACCATGTCAGTGATGCTAGGAGATGATGAATTAAAAAAACGTATTCGGTGGTGATTAAAAGCAGGACATTCTGATAGTATGTGGATGACCGTAAAATCAACACGGCACACAGTGCATTTTGGACATATTTCACCAAACAAAAGGTGCTTATGTGTAAACCGGGTGTGGCCGATACGAATTCGAGTTATTTTAACATCTAATTCTCTTACAGGGAGAGTTGGCCACATATTGATAGAAGGGTGAATGAATCGTAATTTGTTAGAGACCTGTAAATCCCATGAATCTTGCCATAGTCTGTGAATAAACTTAAAAAAGGGGTCTTTTTACTTCTGAGTAGGGTATTGGGCTTTGTAAGGAAATGGTAGCTTTTTTTGCGGTAGCATCGGTTAATTCATTGCCGTAAATGCCTACATGGCTAGGCAGCCAACAAAATAAAATATCGAGTTCTCTAGATTGTAGATTCCGCAAGTGGGAAAGAATTTTTAAGACTAAGGGGTGTGTTCCGTTCCGAGGGTGGCCGAGAGCTTCAAGAGAGCTCTTACTATCTGTGTAGATACAGAATTTTTGCCCAGGGAGGTTGGAGATTTTCTCAACAGCAATAAGAATAGCCATCAATTCAGCTGTCAAAACTGAGCATAAATTATTTAGTTTATAGCTGCATGTATCCTCTGGAGTAACGACGCTACAACCGACATAATTACTTATTCTAGATCCATCAGTAAAGATGGGAATGTAACTGGCATATTCAATTCGGTGATAATGGTAAAGTTGCTGAAATATTATCGATGCATTTTTAGATTTATCATATGTGGAAAAAGGATTTAGATATGAAATTTGGGGGATATCCCAGGGAGGAAGATCAATATTGGTAGTATGCTGAATTTCAACATGTAAAAGGTCTGAATCGACTAGAAGTTGTTTTATCCTTTCAAAGAAAGGAAGGATATTAAAAGAACGCGCCTTATACAGTCTTGAGAGACCAATAGGAATTTTCATACGACCAACTGGATGATTATGACAAGATTGCAGACGAAAAAAATATCGAGTACTTAACTTTCTGCGACGCAGACACAGAGGCAACTGATGACAGATTACGTGTAAACTCTGCACTGGTGAAGTGCGAAAAGCCCCTGAACATATTCTTAATGCAGAGTGATGTATAGTGTCCAGACTCCGCAAAACACTAGATCTAGCGGAGCCGTACACCTCACATCCGTAATCGATAAGTGGAAGAACCACAGCTTGATAGACACGAAGTAAGGATACTCGATCTGCTCCCCAAGACGTAGTTGAGAGGACTTTCAAAATATTGAGGGATCTCTCGCATTTCTTCCTCAAATGACGGATATGAGGAAGGAAAGTAAGCTTCCGGTCAAACACTACTCCCAAAAAACGTACCTCGTTAACAACTGTTATGTTAACACCAAGGATGTGTATTACAGGGTCAGGATGGAGGCTTCGTTTCCTACAGAAGTGGACACAACGGCTCTTCTCGGGAGAGAGTGTGTGTCCATTTTCATCACACCAATTTGTAAGCTTGTTAACAGCTTTCTGCAGTTGTCGCTCAATCAAAGCCATGTTAGATCCTTGGCAAGAGATCTGCAGATCATCAACGTAGA
>JAPMOQ010039346.1:27260-66386 GCA_026543055.1 Argiope trifasciata
GGCAAGAGATCTGCAGATCATCAACGTAGAGAGTGCTTGTGACAGATGCTGGTAAGACATGAAGCATTGAATTTAGATGAAGTATGAAAAGAGTGACACTTAAAACACTTCCCTGAGGGACACCCTCACTCTGTATAAAAGGATGGAAAAGTGTATGGCCTATCCGAACTTTAAAAATACGAGTTTTTAAAAAATTTTGAATAAAAACTGGCAGATTGCCTTTAAAACCCAAGTCAAATAAAGATCGGAGAATACCATAACGCCAAGTGCGATCATACGCCTTTTCGACATCAAAGAATATAGACACTAGGTGGTTCCTCTGGACAAAGGCATTGCGAATTTCCGACTCCAGAATGATAAGATTGTCAATCGTAGCCCTACCACGACGGAAACCGCTTTGAGACTGTAAAATGTACTCATTCCTTTCTAATTCGTATACAAGGCGTGCATTAATCATTCGCTCTAAAGTTTTGCACATGCAGCTGGATAGAGCGATCGGTCTGTAATTAAAAGGATCATTAGAGACTTTCCCGGGTTTAAGTATAGGAACTACGATTGCCTCATACCACTGTGAGGGAAAACTCTGTTCACACCATATTCTGTTAAACAATCGTAAAATTTGCAAAAGAGAAGCTTCGTTTAGGTTGCGAAGCATGCTATACGTGATCCCGTCAGGACCTGGACTTGTGTCACGAGCCTGAGAAAGAGATCTCTTCAATTCAAATAATTGAAATTCCCGATTATACGAAAGAAGTCTGCGGGTTCTGAAATTTAGCCGAATATTCTCAGCCCGTCTCTTAGTTGCAAGGAAGGCATGATTGTACGAGTTGGAGCCTGAAATTTCTGCAAAGGTTTCACCAATAATATTTGCTATGTCAAAAGCTGACGAATAGGAATTATCTCCTGTTTTCAGTATAGGAAAAGCAAACTCTTTATAAATACCGTTTGCTGCTTTTACTTTTCTCCATAATTGTGCGCTATTTGTTGCTGTCGTGATTGAACTGACAAATTTTCGCCACGACTCTTTTTGACTATGACGTCGGATTCGACGAGCATTTGCTCTTGCCCGCTTGAATGCAATAAGATTTTCCGAGGTAGGATACCTACGGAAAATGCCCCATGATTTTCTTTGTTCCTTGTAAGCATTCTGACAAGCCTCATTCCACCATGGTTTACGAAATTTTCGTGGATGAGATGAGCGCTTTGGAATTGTCATATCAGCCGCACTGAGTATACAGTCGATGACATTTTGCATAGCATCCGTTATATCACAAGAAATTATTGTTTCGGTAATAGAGGCATGTCTGGAGAATGCTGCCCAGTCCACCTTTTGAAATATATATGTCGATGGTCTTTGAATCGGTTGCTCATCATCAGTAGAAGAGACGATCAGAGGAAAGTGATCGCTATCATGAAGATCATCTTCAACTGCAAGAGTCAATGAAGGAAAAAGTGCTGGAGAACATATAACCAGATCAATCGAATGAAACGTACCAGTGGGTTCATGAAAGTATGTTTTTTCCTCATTATTGAGCAGACAGAGACAATTATCAGAAAGGAATTGTTCAATCTGTTGCCCACGGATGTTAATACTATCGGAACCCCATATGGTACTGTGGCCATTGAAATCACCCAGTAATATGAAAGGTGTAGGAAGCTGGTCAACTAAAACATTTAGGTCAGCTTGAGAGATGACATCATTTGGCGGTAGGTATATGCAGCAGACTGTAATTAAAGTTCTAACACGGACTTGGATAGCCACAGCCTGCAAAGAAGTGTGCAAATTTAGAGTAGTGCTGGGATAATTGTTGGAGGTGAAAATACATACGCCTCCAGAGTTTGAAACATCAATATCCCTACGCACGCAAGTATAACCTTGTAACTTCAGTGAATGATCTGGTTTCAAGAGAATTTCTTGTAATGCAACACAAACGGGGTGTGAAGCATTAATAAGAGCTTTGACGTTCTCTAATTTCGGCCGATGACCACGGCAATTCCATGAGACGAAATTAACCATTAAATATAAGTGGGGAGCTGTTGTCAGCTACAGTAGGCAAAGTAACTGATGATTCACAATTCATTTGTAGATCGCCATCATCCTCTTCAGAAGGATGTATTTTTAAAAGCTTGTTTCCTGTCAATGGATTATGAAATAAACTGGGCAAATCTTTGCCAGCAAGAGAGGTTTTACCCATTTCCAGGGCAACTGATTTTATGGATTTCAGATCTTTAACTGAAGATCCACGTCTTGCAAATTTCAACGCAAGAGATTTCCGAGATGCAGATGATAGTTTTTTCTTTTTACTTTTCGATAATGTTTGTTCTGTAATTGTGCTGGAAGAAATATGATCCGATTCAGTATCAGTAGTTAAGATAACGACTGGCTTCGTTTGTGTCGCTGATGCAGTAAGAGAGAGTTTTGCAACTGTAGCATAGCTTTTGCCTTCTTTAGGAGTCTGTGCGTTTACAAGACGCCGAGCTTCAGGAAAGGAAATATTTTGTGCAAATTTTACAGCAATAATTTCCTTCTCAAGCTTCCATTTTGGACAAGCACGTGAAAAAGAGGTGTGATCACCTTTGCAATTAACACATTTTTCTTTTTGTGCACATTCATTGCTTTCATGACCAACGACTGCGCAACGGGCGCAAGTAAGGGTCCCGCGGCAGTTTGCCTTTGAATGGCCAAACCGCTGGCATTTAAAGCATCTTAATGGATTTGGCACATAAGGCCTCACAACCAGTTTCATATATCCAGCTTTTATCGAGTCTGGAAGCTTGGGAGTATTAAAGGTCAGAACATGGTGCTTAGTTTCCAGAAGTTTCCCATCACGCCGAATCAGGATACGACGCACGTGTGTAACTCCTTGACTTTTCAGTTCCTTTTCTATGACTTCTAAAGGTTCATTTAATAGCTCTCCACATGTAATTATTCCTTTTGAAGAGTTTAATGAACTATGGGGAGAGATAGTAACAGGTATTGTACCAAAGGTTTTGATTTTCACAATTTTTTGCGATAGCTGACGAGAAGACACTTCAACGCGCAAGTCTCCTGTCCGTAGTTTACGGACAATAGCAACTTCACCAACAGCAGAAGTGAGTGCTTTCTCCACAAGAAATGGGGAAACATTTTCAAACGTTGCATTGTCTGAAGAGATACGTTTAACAATAAAATAAATTGCAAATGGTTTTTCAGTTTGTTTTGGATAAATATGGTGCCCACTGAAGGGACCCTTTTTGCGAGGACCCATACGTATGACAGGGATTCAGGTTCGACGACACCGCCCACCACGGAGCCCAACACGGGAAGGCAGCCACCGGCTCTGGACTTCCCAACCTCGGCGCTTACCCTAGTGTTAGCCGAAACCTATACGCTCGAAGTTACCCCCGGGGACAGTGACCACCCTTAACGCCAAGCCCAAGGAGTAACCCCTTCGCTTGATCCCAAGCAGACTAGCCACTCAGGTGACTAGGTACCAGCCGATTGATACACCTGGGACCACAGTGCACCACCCGTCTAATGGGTCGCCACGCACGGCAAACACGTGGGGGTAATTGCTGTCCATGAGAAGCAAGAAGCAAACAGAGCGGCGACAGCTCTTCATGGAGAGCTCCCTCGCCTACCCTCGAGGGATAGAAAAAAGACAGTCAAAAGCAGAAGACGGAGGGGAGATTAAACCGAAAGGGAGTAAAGATCCCTGGGTACCTCGGGATTGGGACACCCGTACTCACCTAAAGAAGGTGAGCCCCTGAGGGGGAAATAAGACGTATTCCGCCCCCTTAGATGTAGCTAATACTCTCGGTCAAGCATTTGCACAGGTTTCTGCATTAGATTCGTATAGTCCAACTTTTCTGGCAATTAAGAATCCCGCAGAGCGGTTGCGTCTGCGCTTTCATGATCGATGTCCTTCTCCCTATAACTGTGAATTCAAGATGTTTGAACAGCAAGTGGCCCTTTCTCAATCTCATGATACCAGTCCAGGGCCAGATGGGATCACCTATATTATGCTCCGGCATCTGAATGCAACTTCCCTTTCGAATCTGCTTGCATTATTTAACAGAATATGGCTTGAACGAAAATATCCCACACAGTGGCGTGAAGCTATTGTGATCCCAATTTTAAAACCTGATAAGGAACCATCAAATCCTCTGAACTACAGACCAATTGCACTGACAAGTTGCCTTTGTAAGACATTTGAGCGCATGGTCAATACACGTCTTGTATTTGAACTAGAGAAAAAAGGATGCATCGCCCCGTTGCAGAGTGGTTTCCGTAGAGGTAGATCTACTTACGACAACTTCATTTTGCTGGAAACCCAGATACGTAACGCTTTTATTAGGAGGAATCACCTGGTCTCTATATTTTTTGATATTGAGAAGGCATACGACCGGGCATGGCGCTATGGTATACTTTCGACTCTTTATAACTTTGGTTTTAGGGGAAATCTCCCCATTTTTTTACAGAACTTTTTATCACATCGGACTTTTAGAGTCCGTATAGGCAACTTTTACTCTGATTCATTTGTCCAACCTGAGGGAGTACCACATGGAAGTGTCCTCAGTGTTACACTTTTTACTGTGCATATTAGTCAGGTTTTATCTGTTTTACCATCATCTGTTCAGGGATCACTTTATGTTGATGATCTGCAAATATCATGTCAAGGCCGCAATATGAGTTTAATCGAGCGACAATTGCAAAATGCCGTTAATCAAGTAATGGCTTGGTGTGATAAAAATGGGCATACTATCTCTCCGGAGAAGAGCCGGTGTGTTCATTTCTGTAGGAAAAGAAATATCCATTTAGACCCTGTCATTCAAATACGAAATACGCCCATCACAGTTGCGGATGAAATACGGTTTCTAGGAGTAATTTTTGATCGGAAACTCTCCTTTCTCCCTCATATTTTAAACCTCCGGAAGAAATGTGAGAAATCATTAAATATTTTGAAGGTGCTCTCAAAAACATCTTGGGGAGCGGATCGAACATCTCTGCTTCATATATACGAAGCAGTTATCCTCTCTCGGATGGATTACGGGTGTATGGTGTATGGGTCAGCACGTGCTTCTTTCCTGCGACGTTTGGACACCATTCACCATTCTGCGTTAAGGATTTGTTCCGGCGCATTTCGTACCTCTCCAGTAGAGAGCTTTTATGCTATTTGCTGCCAACTTCCTCTTGATTTAAGGCGTAAAAAATTATCAGCATGTTATTATTACCGCACAAAATCTTTGTCCAATCATCCTATCAGTAATCTAACGCTCCCAGTCAGTCTTCGTAAACTGTATGGGGCTCGTTCCTCTTGCATTCTTCCATTTAATGAGAGAGCAAAGGTACTCTTACATGACTTGGGATTTTCAAATGTTGTAATTAAGACTGTAGATTTATTTTGTTTTCCCCCCTGGGATGTTCCACAGTTTTCTTACATGAATCCCTTTGCAGGATTTGATAAATCGTCAACTGATTCAATAATTTTTAACACCTGTTTTTGCATCATCGCTATCTGTATTCTTCTTTGGTACCAATTTTCACGGATGGCTCAAAATCGGATGGTCATGTCGGTTGTGGCATAATATTTCCATTTGATACACTGAGCTATCGTTTACATGATTGCTGCTCTGTATTTACTGCTGAGTTGATGGCAATTTTCTGTGCTCTGGAGAAAATTTTGACCTCTTCTCAGCGTAACTTCATTATTTATACAGATAGTATGAGTGCGTTGGAGACACTCTCTCACTCTAGCAATCGAATGCATCCGATTGCGATTAGAATTCTATTAACTTTGCATCTCCTGAAAAGGGAGGGTTTCCATATTCGGTTTAGTTGGGTACCGAGTCATGTAGGTATCTCAGGGAATGAAGAGGCTGACTTAGTGGCAAAATCTGCAAGCTCTTTTTTGTCCGAAGGACTTCCATACTGTGACATTAAGAGGTCTTTAACTAAACATATTTATTCAACTTGGCAACTGGCATGGGATAGGCATATCCAAAACAAACTTCATTCAGTGATGCCTACCATTGGTTTATGGCCTGTTCTCCCAATACGAGAGTATGCTTGGCGCAGTATGGCCAAGTTTGGCTTTTGTGCCATTAAACCTCAACTACCAACCAACCCAATGCGAGAGTTAGATGTCAAGTTGACTCGCCTTCGTATAGGGTACACCCGTTTTACTCACCGTCACTTAATCCTTGATAAAAGAGTGCCAATGTGTCCCACTTGACAAGTTGGCTTTAGTGTTATGCATATATTAACTGAATGCCCTGATTTTGATGTTCATCGTCGTAAATTTTTTAATTCGTCTTCTATTAATTTACAGGACCTGGTGGGTGAAAAACACCATCCAAATATTTTTACATATTTAAAAGCTGTTGGTTTCATCAACTGCATTTGACGGATTTTTTGTCTGTTTTTGCATTTTTGTTCAATGTGTCTTTGCACAATTTTTTTTTGTATTTTTCCCAAACATTCATCTACTTTTAAATTGATTTTTAATATTTGTAAGAACACATTCTATGTAGTTTTAGCTGTACATTTGACTCTCTTTTAAAGGTTTTGTTTTAAATCTCCCCTTATTTTACCATATGTTTGGCGCAGCATAGCCAAATATGGCTCTTGCGCCAGTAAACCATACAACAACAACAACAACAACCCAGGCGTGACTTTCGCCTCTATTTCCAAAAAACAATTTTGCGTAAATTGCTCCGGTGCAAATTGTGTGCAGAATATGCTGAAAACTAAACTTCTACCAAAAGTGTCTGATACAGAATCTGAAAATTCTGTAACCAGTGCTTCTGAACCCAGTAAACCGGAAAAACCTCATCGTGAAGTAAAACCTAACAAAGCCTTAAAACTTAAGATTTCAAAACGTGTAATCCCTCAAAAAGATCTTCGTCAAAAAATGAAGAAGTCAACTAAGAGTAAATCGGTAGCTCTGGGACTTGCTAATCAGGGGAACGTCTGCAAGGACTTGTCATCTATCTTTGGTGGCGTGCCCAAAAGTCCCGATAGCATTTCACTTCATCCATCTGAAGAGGATGATAATGACCTCCAAATGAGTTGCGATTTATCGCAAACTCAATCTAATGCTCCAAATAATTCTTTTAAAACTAACATTTCTTAATGGGTTTTTGTCTTTCGTGGAACTGTCGTGGCACTCGTCCCAAATTAACAGAAGTTAAAACAATTCTTAACAAATTTCATCCTGTTTGTTTCTGCCTTCAGGAAACCTTCTTGAAAACAAACACCCCACTTAAATTACGGGGATATAATACTGTTCGGAAGGATGCAGAAAATAGCTCACATAATTCTGGAGGTGTATGCATTCTAACCTCCAATTCCTTTCCGAGCACTCCTCTCTCACTTCATACTGATTTGCAAGCTGTTGCTGTTCAGGTGCATGCAAGATGCTTAATTACAATCTGCTGCATCTATTTACCTCCTAATACTTTTATTCGTCAACAAGATCTTGACAATTTAGTGAATCAACTTCCAGCGCCGTTTGTTCTACTTGGTGACTTTAACGGCCATTCTACTTTGTGGGGTTAGGACAGAACAAATTCTCGTGGGAGACAGATCGAGCAGTTTATTTCTAATAATTGTCTCTGTCTGCTCAATAAGGATGAGAAAACTTATTTTCATGAACCAACAAGCTCCTCTCACAATCTAGATCTTGCAATATGTTCGCCCGCTCTCTTCCCTTTTTTAAATTTTACAGTTGAAAATGATCTGCATAGTAATCATTTCCCAATAATAATCTCTCTTGCCGACCATGGCGGTATGACTCAAGGTCCACCCTATTTCTTGTTTCAACGAGCGGATTGGTCTGCATTCACAAAACAGGCAAAAATTACTGAAGCAGTGGTTTATACAGCAGATATATCAGCAGCCGTACAACAAGTCCTTGACAGCATTATTAATGCTGCAAATAATAATATTCCTAAGCGTTTCCCACGTCTGAAAAAAATTCGTAGACCATGGTAGAATAAAGCCTGTCATGACAGTTACAAAGAACAAAAGCGACTTTGGAACAGATTCCGTAGATGCCCCACTACGAAAAATCTCCTTGCTTTTAAACGAGCTAAAGCTTACGCTCACAGTATCCGTCGGCGTAGTCAGAGGGAATCCTGTATTAAATTCGTTTCCACTATCAGCTATTCAACTCCTAGTAAACAATTATGAAAGAAAGTTAAAGCAGTAAATGGAATATATCCCGACTTTTCCTTCCCTGTATTGAAATCGGGAAAGGTGGTTTATTTCTCACCTCTTGAGGTTGTAAATATTCTCGGGCATACTTTCGAAAAAGTTTCCGTTGTAGATTCATACAGTCCATCATTTTTGGTGGCTAAGAAGCGAGCGGAAGGTAGTAAATTACAATTTAGTTCCCATAGACCTCTTCCATATAATTACGAGTTTAGTTTGTACGAGTTGAAAAGTGCTCTGACTAGTTCTAATGCTAGTAGTCCTTGTCCTGATGGTGTAACTTACAATATGCTTCGCCATTTGGACGAGGTCTCTCTTTCCAATTTATTAAAACTATTTAATAGAATATGTATTAAGCATGAGTTTCCATTACAATGGCATGAAGCTATAGTTATTACAATCCTTAAACTTGGGAAAGATCCTGCAAACCCTTTGAACTATAGGCCGATTGCATTAACTAGCTCAATGTGCAAAACATTCGAACGCATGGTCAATGCCCATTTGGTTTTTGAATTAGAGAAACATGGTTACATTTCACCACTGCAGAGTGGTTTCCGTCGTGGATGTTCGACGTATGATAACATAGTTCTAGAAACACAAATACGTGATGCTTTTGTACGAAGAAACCACCATGTATCTATCTTTTTCGATATAGAAAAAGCTTATGACCGTGCTTGGAGCTATGATATTCTACGAACTCTCTTTAACCTAGGTTTTAGAGGAAATCTCCCTATTTTTATTCAAAACTTTTTATCTTCACGAACTTTTAGAGTACGTTTTGGTAATTTTTATTCTGATATTTTTAATCAAGGCGAGGGTGTTCCGCAGGGATGTGTTCTCAGTGTCACTCTTTTTGTAACCTATTTTAGTGAAATTCTTAATAAAATGCCTCTTTCTGTTCAAGGTACGCTTTATGTGGATGATCTGTAGATCTCAACCCCTCAGGAGCTCACCTACTATAGGTGAGTACGGGTGTCCCAATCCCGAGGTACCCAGGGATCTTTACTCCCTTTACGTTTATTCTCCACTACGCCTTCTGCTGTCTCCTTTTTTTCTTTCCCTCGAGGGTGGGCGAGGGAGCTCTCCATGAGAAGCTGTCACCGCTCTGTTTGCTTCTTCCTTCTCATGGACAGCAAATACCCCCACGTGTTTGCCGTGCGTGGCGACCCATTAGACGGGTGGTGCACTGTGGTCCCCAGTGTACCAATCGGCCAGTAGCTGGCAATCTAAGTTGTTAGTCTGCTAGGGATCAAGCGAAGGGGTTACTCCTTGGGCTTGGCGTTAAGGGTGGTCACTGTCCCCGGGGGTAACTTCGAGCGTATAGGTACTGGTCAGCACTATGGTAAGTACTGAGGCTGGTATTGCCAGAGCCGGTGGCTGCCATCCCTTGTTGGGCTCCATGGTGGGCGGTGCCGCCGGGCCCGAATTGCCTACAATGTCATATGGGCAAAAAAACCAATGCTCCCTTCAGTGGGCAACAGAAGAACTTGAACCTTTTCGAAAAACCTTTCGACAAATTTTTTATAATAAAACGAATTTCTGTGAAAAATGAATCATTTAACAATGTGTCATCATTTTTAGTTGAAAAAGGAATAACAGGAGCACTTGGAGAAGTCGTATCAACTAGGAAACTCCGCTCTGGCGACTTACTTGTAGAAGTTGGTAGTCGCAAGCAAGCTCAACAAATAATAAAATTGACTGCATTGGGATCTATAACTGTTAGTGTAAGCGCGCATACGTCGCTTAATTCTTCAAAAGGCGTTATAACTTGCGGTGAACTATTCAATGACACCATGGAAAAAATTACATCAGAATTAAAACCCGAAGGAGTGACGCATGTACGCCGTATCACAATTCGGCGCGATGGACAACTCCTTCCTACGAAACACTTTATTTTGACATTCAATAGACCTAAATTGCCAGAACGTGTCAAGGTTGGCTATATGAGATTAGCCGTGAGACCCTACATTCCGAATCCTCTCCGATGCTTTCAGTGCCAATGATTTGGACACTCGAAATCCAACTGCCGCGGGACACCCACTTGCGCCCGTTGTGCAGCAAAAGGTCACGAAAGTCAAGAGTGTTCCGATACAGAAAAATGTGTCAATTGCAACGGCAATCATACCTCATTTTCTAGGTCCTGTCCCCGTTGGTTAATGGAGAAACAGATTCTGTCAGTTAAGTTTAAGGAAAATATCTCATACGCTGAAGCTAGACGTAAAGTTAGTGTACAGACACCAGTACCTGGTGTAACTTATGCCTCCGTTTTGCAAAAACAATTTTGTTCAAATTGCTCTTGCACTAATTGCGTTAAAAATACCAACAAAAGTAAATCCCCTGTGAAGTCAGATACAGATACTGAAAAATCCACAACTAGTGCTCCTGAAACTGGGAAACCTGACATATCTCAACGCAAACGTAAACCAAATAAATCGCTGAAGCTGAAGCTTTCGAAACGTGGCGTTTCCGAAAAACATCTTTCTCAAAAAATTAAAGCATCAAGGCTGCATAATTCTGTCGCCCTGGGACTAGCGAATAAGGGTATTGTCCAAAAGGATCTATCGACCATTTTCAGTGGCATGCCCAATATTCCCGAACTTATTGCACTACATCCATCCGAAGAGGATGAGGAAATCCACATGAGTTGCGACTTATCGACAACTCTTACCAGTGTCCCAAATACTTCTCATGCAACGTTTTCTTGATGGGCCCTTTCCTTTCTTGGAACTGTCGTGGCACTCGGTCCAAGCTTCAGGAAATAAGGACCATTCTTAACGAATTTCATCCATCTTGCATCTGTCTTCAAGAAACTTTCTTGAAACCAAATATGCCGTTAAAATTACGGGGTTATAATGCTGTTCGGAAAGATTCGGATAGTAATTCGCATAATTCTGGAGGTGTTTGCATCCTGACCTCCAATTCATTTCCGAGCTCACCTATCTCACTCCATACTGATTTGCAGGCTGTGGCGGTGCAAGTACATGTACAAACATTAATTACAGTCTGTTGTGTTTATTTACCACCCAATGACTCTTTTAGTCAAAAAGATCTTGACAGTTTATTAGAGCAACTTCCAGCACCATTTATTTTGCTTGGGGATTTCAATGGCCACAGTACTTTGTGGGGTTCGCATAGCACAAATTCTCGTGGGCGACTGATCGAGCAATTCATTAGCAATAATGCTCTCTGTCTGCTGAATAATGAAGAGAAAACTTATTTCCACGAACCCTCGCGTACATTTCACAGTTTAGATCTCGCCGTATGTTCCCCGGTGCTTTTACCGTTGCTAAATTTTACAGTTGGAAATGATTTACACGAGAGTGATCATTTTCCTATTATAGTATCCCATATTGATAGTGGTATTAATACTCAAGGTCAACCTCGTTTCTTATTCCAGCATGCGAATTGGGTCGATTTCTCACAACTGGCCAAAATTACTGACAGTATGATTAACACTGCAGATATTTCGACTGCAGTGCAGCTTGTCCTCGATTGCATTCTAAAAGCCGCAAATAAAAGTATTCCTAAAACCTCACCCCGTCAATGGAAATTCCGCAGGCCCTGGTGGAACAGGGCTTGTCACGACAGTCATAGGAAACAAAAACAGCTGTGGAACAAATTTCGCAGATACCCAACAACGGAAAATCTTGTTTTATTTAAACGAGCCAAAGCTTATGCTCGCTGCATTCGCCGACGTACCCAGAGGGAATCCTGGATTAAATACGTCTCATCCATCAAGTACTCTACCTCTAGCAAATTATTGTGGAGGAAAGTGAAGGCAGCTAACGGAATCTATCCGGAATTCTCATTTCCTGTGTTGAAATCGGGAAACGTAACTTATTCCTCTCCTGTAGAAGTTGCCAATATGTTGGGGCAAGCCTTTGAAAAAGTTTCAGCTATTGATTCGTACAGTCCTATGTTTCTAGTGACTAAGAATAGAGCTGAAAAAAGTAATCTAAATTTTTCCACACGTTTATCTCTTGAATACAATAGCACTTTTAAGTTGTTTGAGCTGAAGAAAGCCTTGGATCAAACACATGAAACTAGCCCTTGTCCTGATGGAGTCACAGTATGCTTCGCCATTTAAATGAGGCTTCTCTTTCCAATTTGTTAAAACTTTTTAATCGAATCTGGTCTGAGCAAAACTTTCCCTCACAGTGGCAAGAGGCAATAGTGATTCCAATCCTCAAGCCTGGAAAGGACCCCGCTAATTCTTTGAACTACAGGCCAATCGCTTTAACGAGTTGCATGTGCAAAACGCTCGAGCGTATGGTCAATGATCGATTAGTATTTGAGTTAGAGAAACATGGAAACATAACGCCGTTGCAGAGCGGATTCCGACGAGGACGCTCAACATTCGACAACATTGTTCTTCTGGAGACACAAATTCGTAATGCCTTTGTTCGCAGAAATCATCTTGTTTCCATCTTTTTCGATATTGAAAAGGCTTACGACCGTACGTGGCATTACGGTATTCTTCAAACACTTTTAAAATTGGATTTTAGAGGAAATCTCCCTGTTTTTATTCAAAGTTTTTTGACTACTCGAATTTTTCGAGTACGCGTAGGTAATTTTTATTCCGACCCTTTTATCCAAGCTGAGGGCGTTCCACAAGGAAGTGTCCTCAGTGTTACACTTTTTATCACTCACTTTAGCGAAATCCTATGCCAGCTTCCTCAATCTGTTCAAGGGACACTATATGTAGACGATTTGCAGATTTCTGCACAAGGTTGTAATATGCACTTAATTGAACGGCAACTGCAGAATGCAGTGAGCAAACTAGTAACCTGGTGTGAAAGAAATGGGCATACTCTTTCTCCAGAAAAGAGTCGTTGTGTACATTTCTGCCGAAAGAGAAATATGCATCCAGATCCTATAATTAACATTCAAGGAAGCGCCATTCCTGTTTCTGACGACGTGCGTTTCTTGGGAGTGACTTTTGACAAAAAACTAACTTTCCTTCCGCATATTCTACTTCTGCGGAGAAAATGTGAAAAATCCCTTAATATCCTAAAAGTGCTGTCAAGCACTTCTTGGGGTGCTGATCGTATATCCCTTCTCCGAATATACCAAGCCGTTATTTTATCTCGCATTGATTGCGGGTGCATGGTGTATGGATCTGCCCGAACCTCTGTTTTGCGCAGACTTGATACAGTGCATCATTCTGCTCTTAGAATATGCTCTGGTGCTTTCCGTACATCATCTGTGGAAAGCTTATATGCGATCTGCAATCAAATTCCCTTAGACTTGCGACGACGCAAATTGACAGCACAATACTACTTCAGAGTGCAGTCGATTCCGAAACACCCTGTTGTTCAGTTGTCTCTTCCTGTTGGTCTTCGGAGGCTTTATGATGCACGTCCCTCTCACATTCTTCCCTTTTGTGAAAGAATCAAAATCTTACTACAAGACACATTACTTCATGATGTTGCAATTCAGACTTTCGATCGCTTTCCTTTCCCGCCTTGGGATATCCCAGAGTTTGCATTTTTGAATCCTTTTTCAGGATTTGATAAATCTACAACAGCACCGATTATTTTTCAGCAACTATTTAATTACCATCGCTATCAGTATTGTTCCTACACAGAAGTATTCACTGAAGGGTCAAAATCTAATACCCACGTAGGCAGCGCAGTTGTGTTATCAACTGAGACACATAATTATTCTTTGCCCACATCATTCTCAGTCCTGACTGCTGAACTGGTTGCAATGATGTGTGCTCTTCAAGTGATTTCAACTTCCTGCTCCCGCAAGTTCTGTATTTATAGCGACAGTATGAGTGCCTTGGAGTCTCTTTCCTATTTTAGTTGTCAAATACACCCAGTTGCTTTGGAAATCCTGATTTTTCTACGCATCCTCGAAAACAGAGGTTTTAATATTCTGTTTTGCTGGGTTCCGAGTCATGTCGGAATACCAGGAAATGAAAAGGCGGATGCGGCGGCAAAAGCAGCAAACTCTCTTCTTCAGCGAGAACTTCCACATAGCGATGCAAAAAAATTTTTAATCGCCATGTCTCTATGTTGTGGCAACGATCTTGGGATCAACAAAGTTCCAACAAGCTACATTCGCTCGAACCAAAGATTCGTTTCTGGCCAACCAACGCATTTCGTGGGCTCGATGTTAAATTAACTCGACTCCGCATTGGTCATACACGATTCAGTCATAAGCACCTTTTATTGGGTGAGCCAGGTCCAACATGCACGACATGCCATACAGTTTTAAGTGTACGTCATGTTTTAATTGAGTGTCCTGTTTTCAATAATCAGCGGTTACGGTTTTTTAGTTCAATTTCCCCAGACATGCGGGAACTAGTGGGTGACTGTCCTCACCCTAATGTTTTTAAATTCCTTCATACCATTGGTTTGCTGAATTTTATTTAGGTCCATTTGCAATCACAATTTAAAATTACATTTCGGTTTTTAAGCAATTTACTTCTTTTCGTGAAAGTTTTTAACGTGCCGTTTTAGTATGTATGGATTAATTTTATAATTATACTTTTACTTTAAAAGCTATTTGAACAAAATTATTACCATTTGTATGGCGCAGCATGGCCAGGTTTGGCTTTTGTGCCAGGAAACTAAACCAACCAACCAACTGTAGATCTCAACTCAAGGATCTTCGGAAATTGCAAAATGCAGTCAACAAATTAGTTTCATGGTGTGATAAAAATGGGCACACTCTCTCTCCGGAAAAGAATCATTGCATACATTTTTACCGAAAACGACAGTTGCATCCTGAACCTGTGATCAATATCCGTGAAACCGCCATTCCCTCTGCCAATGAAATACGGTTTTTAGGTGTCATTTTTG
This sequence comes from Argiope trifasciata, assembly GCA_026543055.1. Classification (NCBI taxonomy): domain Eukaryota; kingdom Metazoa; phylum Arthropoda; class Arachnida; order Araneae; family Araneidae; genus Argiope; species Argiope trifasciata. The sequence goes on from JAPMOQ010039346.1 coordinate 42,264, forward strand.
ATAGGAAGCTCACTTTCCTCCCGCATGTCCTGCATCTGTGGAAGAGATGTGAAAAATCACTTAACATCCTAAAGGTACTGTCTAATACTTTCTGGGGTGCTGATCGTACACCCGTCTTACGGATCTATCGGGCCATTATTTTGTCTCGCATTGATTACGGGTGCATGGTGTATGGATCTGCTCGTCCTTCCGTTTTACGAACGCTTGATACGATACACCATTCTGCCCTTAGAATTTGCTCTGGTGCCTTTCGCTCGTCACCAGTAGAAAGCCTGTATGCCATATGCAATTAGTTTCCTTTAAATCTTCGCCGTAAGAAGATAACCGCTCAATACTGTTTCCGAATTCTAACAGTTTCGAAGCATCCCGTTAGTCAACTCTCTCTCCCGGTCGGTCTTAGGAAACTTTATAATGCCCGTCCCTCTAACATTCTTCCATTTAATGAGAGGGTTAAAACTTTTCTTCATGTTTCAGGACTCCAGGAGGTTTTAATTGAACCAATAAATTTCTATTATTTTCTTCCTTGGGATGTTCCCCAATTTTCCTTTTTGAACCCTTTTTCCGGCTACGATAAGTCTACAACAGCACCGATTATTTTTCAGCAACTCTTTTATTATCACTGTTGTCAATATTATTCTTACACAGAAATCTTCACTGATGGATCAAAATCCAAAGATCATGTTGTTAGCGGAGTTGTGCTTCTCTCTGAAACTTATAAGTATCACCTGCCCACGTCTTTCTCGTTTTTTACTGCTGCCCTTATTGCAATAGCTTGCTCTCTTCAACTGATTTCGGTTTCTTCCAACCGCAATTTCTGCATTTATACTGACAGTATGAGTGCTCTAAGGTTTCTACAATTTCAACAACCAGATGTATCCTGTTGCAATAGAAATCCATATTTCTCTTTAAGATCTGGAAAAAAGAGGAATCAAAATTTTATTTTGTTGGGTTCCTAGTCATGTCGGAATATCCGGTAACGAAAAGGCGGATATCGCAGCAAAAACGACAAATTCTTTGTTAAAACATGCGCTTCCTTATGATGATGCAAAAAAATATTTTGCTCATCATGTTCGTGACTTGTGGCAGCAATACTGGGAACAGCAGACTTCGAATAAGCTACACTCAGTTGATCCAGTGACAAATTCATGGTCCGTAATCCCTATACATACGTTAGACGTGAAATTAACTCGACTGCGCATTGGACATGCCCGCTTTAGCCATAAGCATCTTTTACTCGGAGAGCAATGCCCTTCATGTCCCAAATGCCATGTATCTTTAACAGTGAGACATGTTTTAATAGAGTGTCCAGATTTTAATCCTCATCGCCTAAAATTTTTTAATTCGCTATCCATAGAGTTGCAAGTTTTAGTGGGTGAAAATCCTCACCCTAATATTTTTAAATTTTTACATAACATCGGTTTTTTACATTCTATTCAATCTTGATTTCTCAATTTTTTAAATCTTCTTCTTTGTTGTCACTTTTTTCGAAAATGTGAAAAGTCTTTTCTTAAGTACCGTTTTAATATACATACGTTGAAATTCTTAATTTATCTTCTTATATATAATTTCAATTCTACCTTTTATACATATTTGATTTATATCACCATTTGAGTGGCGCAGCATAGCCAGATATGGCTTTTGTGCCAAAATCCCTAAATAACCTTACCTAATTTATAATTTAGTTATAGTATTTTTGAAAACGAATTTGTAATTTTGTTATTCATTTGTTTTGACGATAAAGTACGATAATTAAAATCGCTACGCAATGAATGTATTATTCTATTTACAATGTTTTTTTTTTCTTTAAGTACCATTTTCGTCTATGAATATCCTTCATCATGAATTAAATTGAAAATGAAGAAAACTATTTATAACTCAAAAAGCATAAAAAAAGTAACTTTTAAACAATAAAAATTTTATTTGTCGTTTAATTCCACTATGTTTGTTAAAGTCATCGTTGCACTCAACGAATGCGCCTTAAGAAGTTCCACTATTAACTAGCTATTTTATAAATTTCATCGACTCATTAACCCATTTGAATCATATGAAAATATGAAAAAAAGGCCCATATCACGGAAAAAAAGTTGTTTCATATTTAGGTGTAAAATTGTAAAAAAGTAGAAAAAATTTCTTTTTGAGCATTATTTGCAAGTCATTTTGTTCAGTGTGGTAATATCTAAAATGTGGGATGCATATAGATATATAGTAAATATCATATTATATGCATAGCATATAATATGATGCAGCGCATGTATACGCTCCAGTAATAGTGACCAGGAAAATTGAACGTATGTATACGCTAATGATGAAAATGGGTTAATTAATTATTTTAACATTAATTTTCTTTAATATTTTTGTGAAAATGTGTACTTTTTTTACTTTGAATGATGAGTCATGATCTGCAAAATTGTGAATTAGTAACCCTGGTATTGTAAAATATTTCATTGAGTAAATGAATAATCAGAAACAAACAGAGAAATGACCAATGACATTTTACAAATATTATGAAATGCAAAATGTCAATTTTATAATTTATATTATTTGAATTTTTTGCATATTTATTTGCTGAAATATTTAAGCCGAAATTTCATAATTGATCTGCATAGCCTCCACACCCACACTTTTTGAACTTTGGCCCTAGAGGCCCAGTGACCCTACTTCTCAGGTTTTGAAATTGAAAGGATTTTGATCTGAAACCAGATCCCACCCAAGAATCGTCATGTAAGAGGATCTGTTGCTTGTTGAAACCGTCAGTTTCTGACATCCTTCTGTTGATGCAGTGCGGAAATTTGAAGAAAATGGTGCTAGCTCAGAAATCCTCATCATCATCACATTTCAAAATGATGAAGCTTTATAATGGGACGTTAATATAACTAAACAAAACAAATTCTGATAGTGCGCCCAAGACAACTACGCAGTATACAACTACCAGTTCCGCCAACGCATAAGTCACAGAAACAATGTTTGATGAAACGGTATACTAACAAAATAAGTGAAATGAATGACCAAATTGAATTGTTTGATAAGCGTCATTCCATACTTTACAAACTTTTTGTTTTTGAACCAATGTGAGGTAATTTATTAAATCATAAATTGTTCAATATTTGAATACATATCTCTTACCTTGCCGCAGCCATTGCGATCGAGTTGTTTATGGCCCATTTTAGTTGTGCATCGTAATCATCCTACAAAAATAGGAAAATTTTTCAATTAAATATATTTGATGAAATTCTATTTTTTTAAAGTATTATGTGGCAATTAAATAAAAATTCATATACAAACGTCGAGTTTAAACTATAATACATAGCATAAATAATATCCAGTTTTATTCAAATTTATTTGATACTTAAAATACAGACTTATGCACCTATTGTAATCTCCCGGCATGAAAAAATAAGGAATTTTTAAAAAAAAATTCCAATAACAAATGTTAAAAATCGTACCTCATTTGTTATTAGATAATTGCATATATAATATTTGCTTCGATTGAAAGTGAAAATACATGCATTCGATTACAAGTTATTTATTAAAATTTGAAGTACTGATCGTTTCGGTGTCCTGAGGCGATCTCTTTTCAACAATTCTATCTCCCTAAAAGATGAGACGAGGATAATGTTTGGAGTTACAGTTAGTTTTTTAACACGAATAAAGAGTAATATGTGCAGAGCATAAAAGAAACAATCAATAAAGCAATCGTTATGAAATTCAATTAAAATTAAAAATTTCCTGAACCAAAACTGATAAAAGATGCTTTGTACTTAGAGAGGGCTAATACAGCTTCATCTGAGACACAAATGAATTTAACCAAAATGATAGTAAATATTGTATTGAATGCAAAAATTGAACTAATAATTTTTTTGAAATATATCCGACCTGAAGATTTTTTTTTCAAGGGTTCCCCTCAGGCCGGAATTCAAATCAGGTTTTGATAAAAGAGGACTTTTCTTTCTGGTGTTTATCAAATAAAACTATGCAAAGGTCTGTAATTGTCTTTGATTTTATGATGCTGAAAAACCTACAGTTTTGGGGATTTTCGGTTCACGAGTTATCAATATATTGGACGGAAGTCAGACCCCTCGAAAAAGAAATCCCTAAAGAGAATGACCCTTGAGAAAGTGCTCAGGAGGGATTCAACATTTCTTCCTTTTCGTTTCTTTTTTTTTTGCATTTAATATCATTTTTATATCTATTTTGGAACAAATAATTTATAGCTCAGTTCTAACTCTTATAAAAGCAAGGCCAAATGCTATAAACACTGAAGGAATTAATTCCACATTCATAATTAATAACTATTTAAAGCGGCTTAATTTTCTCATCAAATTTATTTTATAAAACTGCTACAATACTGAAACGTCTAAAACGTCCGTTCAAGCGAAATACAACGATTTACTCAAAATACCCGAATTACCATAACCGTCTCTTTAAATGTGGTGAATTAATTATCCAAATTCGAGATTCCTTCGAGGCTCAGTTTAATCCTTTCAACTCTAATGGTGTTTATATGTCTCAGAGATTCGATTTCATTCCCTATTGGTTGAATAGAGACAATTTTTACTTGGGTTACTGTAGAAAGAATCATTTTAACGTAAAATTTAATAATTTAATAATCTAACTATTTTAACAATTTAATAATAGTCGAATAGATACAATGAATGAAGAAAAACCTAACCGTTTTTGTACTTATTTAGTAATTGCCAACAGCTAAAGACTTAGCCAGGAATGGCTCTTGTGCCAATAAATCACATACACACACACGCAAAGCAAGCCACCATGTAAACTCTTTTATATATAAAACTATTCAGAATTTAAGATTTTATTGTAGTTTTTTAGCAGCAGGAAAGAATTTTCATATTTAAATTTTTCATACATAATATCTTTAAATATTTCAAAAGATATTTGAAAATTTAGATGATGTAAAATTGTTTGTACTCTAATATTTTAGGAAGTTATTGCAAAAACCGCTAAACTTTTTTTCAATGTTTAGCTGAAATTTCAAACCTAAAAGACTGGTTCCCCTAAAACTTTTTCGCACATTCTCTAATCAAACTATTACCTCAGAGAAATACTTGCGTTGCATTGACGTACAATAGCTCCGAAATATTAACCTCTAGCTTGAATTTAGCATTTTTACTGAATCTGTTGTGTCTCCTCGGTGAGTTTTAGGGGGTTAATAGATGAGGTAAATAGACTTGAAAATATTTTTTATACTTTAGATGATTGTATTATGCCTAAAATATTCGGTTGTATGACTTTTTCGTACAACCATATGCGTACGAGTCATAAAACTGTCAATCAATGGTCTCGTTTACAATGGGGTTGTATTACTGTAAAGGAGGAGTTTAAGAAGAGGCTGCAACAGTTTAAACGTTATCTGAAAGTGTCAAACTTGGCGAGAGTTAACATGCTTAAGAAAATTTCGAATACTTAATGTTGTTTAATACAAATTAATGCGCTACTTCCCACTTTGCTTTTTATGAAGCATGAACTGCTTTTCAATGAATTTATTCAAAAATATATGATAAAAGTCAATGACGAATGATATTTCTTTCATATAAATACTATATAGACTCTGGAACAACAATCTAGATTTTGGTAAATGAATTATTTTACATGAATATAACGATTTGCATTAAACAAATAAATTTTGGTTTTATTAGTTTTTCTTTTTTTATTATTCTTTTGTTTAGTTCTGTAAGTTTGAACACTGAAATGTATTTTACTTAAATGTAGGAACTTTTAAAAAATGGTTGTTTCTTAAGTACAATTAAACCATGTTAAAAGTATTGAAATGATTTGTAAGATGGGAATAGTTATAAAGACAAATCTTGAAATGAAGTAAGTAGTAAGAAAATATTTCAACTACGAATGTTAATTTTCCGTGCTATATAAGTTTTTAAAAAAAATTCTAGAGTAGAACACTTTTACAAATTTAAACTTTTCCGTTTATCACTGTAGATTTAATTTCAATGTTGTTACATTAAAAAAAATCTGCTCTGATAAAGATAAATTATTTGTTCATTACATGACTTTCCATTGTGTATATGAAATATTGCATAAAATACGGTGCATAAAATAAGTAGCTTACTAAATCAGAAGTATATTAATATTTTGATAACTGATCCTTTTTATCTGCGAAAATTTGTAGGTGATATTAGCTGAATTCAAATTTAATTTTCTTCTTGTCGCACTATTTATTAAACCTTAATACAAATTTATAGATAAAATATAAAACAGAATTAAAAAAAATATTTACATTAATGTACATAATAAATTTACATTAATATATGCAGTATATGTTCTTCAGAAATTTAAATTTTTTTATAGATCGTTCTTGTATGTAAAATAAGGCATTAACAAAAGTATTGAATGAAGTTCTGGTAATATACCCTTGAACGATATACACCTACACCTTTGTTGAAATTTTTACTGATTAGCTATGCATTTTTTAACCATATTTTAAACAATGTAATTATTTCTAATTAAAGAAAAATTCATGCCATTTTAAAGCTTTTAGGGGCCCTGTGATAAGGCAAATCTTGAAACAACCTATTCTATGCCCTCCAAATTTTTACTGATTTTAAGTTAATTTTTATTCAGAAATTTTAAGTTGTAAATTTGGAAAATTGAAGTCTCAAGTCCCTTTTTAAAAGGTCAATATAAAATTTTGAGAACAAATTAATTTAGAGCAGTAATTTCTTTATTAAAAAAATAAAGTCAGATATCTGTTATTACATTGCATGAGAAATTCTTGCTGTAACAAACATTAAATAAATGTTTAAAGTGATGTTTATTTTCTTCATAAATATATAACAATCACTTCTGTTTCTCTAATATTTTAAAACTAAACTGCATTCAAATGAATTATCGTTACATTAATATACAGGTTCCTTATCTAAGCAGTTCTAGGAATGAAATATGAGATAAATTGAGGTTCTAGATTGAATTTTAATTATCTCTTTGAAAAATAAAAAATTATGGAAAAAAAACCGCTATTCAACAAAATAGATTTTAAGTTTTTAATTTACACTGCAGAATAAGGATTTTTCTCCAGTATTCCATAATTTTGTAGACTATTATTTCATTTCCCCTAAATTAATTCAATTTCTTATTTAATTTTTAGTTTGAGAAGAATTTTTCTTAGTTACTTTTTAGACTAATCACTTTTTGTTAAGATTTGTCATTTACTGAAACTCGTTATATTTAAATTTCTTCATTCAGCTAGAATATTATGTTAAATTACTTGCTTAAGCCTTTTGCAATTAATATTTATCATAAGTATTCTTTATAAGCTCCTTATGCATTCCACTTACAAAATTTACAGCGTCAATGAGAAAAAAGAAAAAAGAGACAGAATACAGCTTTTCAAAATTACCTCAATTTGTAACAATGTCAAAAAAGATAAAACAAATCACACTGAGAATGATTAAAAATGATATTTAATCTATTGCAACAGTATAAAAATCAAATAAATAGTAAATGTGGGATAAGTTTAAAAAATAGTTTAAAAAAAAAAATGCTTTCTTACATATTATTATTCCATTTTCAGTTGTAAGGTTCTACAAAAATAACCTGAATTTTAATTCTAATTCATAAAATAAAATAAAGACTGTTTTAGGAGCAAATAACGAACTACCAGATAACATACGCAAAGATATACAAAGGGGGGGAATGGAAAAAATGGATTTTTAACACGGAAGCATATGCTTTAAATTTGACAGATATCTCCGAATTTTTCGCTTAAAATTATTTAAACATTAAAGTGAAGAATATTCAGACTTTAATCTAAAAATTTTAATTCATAAAATAGGATTTTCTTCCAAGAATAAAAGTGAATGCATCTAATGCTTCTATCAGTCTATTTAAAACATAGACCATTGTGCGTAGAGATACTAAATTTAACACAAGTATATTTGGGAGAAAAAAAACATGCAATTCAGTGTGTTTAAAAATATTAACACAAAAAATATGTTATCTCTCATGTAAATTATCTTAAAATTTAAATAAAAATCATTAATTTTATTGATTTATCAGTTTTTAAGTTGCGTATTTTTATTCTGTAAAAAGAATACAGATTTTGGATAAGCATGTATATTTTATAGTCAAGATCTTTCGTTTATATTTTTATATGTAAAGATAAAAGTTTTCATATAAAGGAGAATATTAGATTTTTAAATATAAGATGTATTTTTAAAGCTATATCAGGTTTATTAAGTTATTTATTTCATTTATATATGAATTATGTATTTGATTCCCAGAAGTTCAAAAACTTTGAACAGATTTAATTTCAAATAGTAGGAAATTTATCAATTGTTAAATTATCTTATTGACTTATACGCTATTAATCATTTGAAATGTACTTTGAAATGATCAACTTCTCTTAAAACAATTAGAATCATTTGTGATGTTTAGGTGCAATTTTTTAGAATAGAATCTCTATTTTACATTACAAGGTAAAAGACATGATGAAATATTCCCCTACGTAGGGTTTTTTATACGTATTTTTTTAATTTTAAAATGCTGTAAAAACTGTTTCTTTACTGTAAATTTTTAGAAAGTTATAATGAAAATAAAGCCAATATTTCTTTTATTTTTTGATGAATTAAAATTTAAAAAAAAAATCACTTTTCTACCCTCTAAAGTAAGTATTTGCCAAATTTCATAGATAAACGGCATGGTGTGTATAGAGTCAGCATGTCTCGTACACATAAAGACAAAAAAAAATTCTTATGTTTACGCATCAAGACTCAGTTAAAACGCCAATACCCTTGCCCGCCAAGTACTCTTGCCAACAGATAAGATCTTTTTAGCAAACCTAGACTAATTGCTCCCTACCCCCTTTTTTTCAATGGGCTTAGAGTGATTTATTGGCCTTTTATGACCTGTACGAAAGTGGTAGTACGCATTTGTCCTACTACCCAATATTCGCGTAAGTGCAAACAATATGTTGTCAAAGTTTTATCGGAATCGGATGAGCGGCACGGCAGCACATAAGACATACAGACAAATATTCATTTCCATTTATATAGATTACAAGTTATGGATCGTTTGAAAGATTAAAATTCTTTTCTCCTAAACACAATTTGATATTTTTAGGAAATAAAAGAGATAATTTTTAAAAACTAAATGAGAGTAAGGGGGTGCTGAAGATTTTGTTGGTTATTGCTTAATTTATTTTGCAGCTCTGATTTTAAGCATTTTATTGAATAAAAAGTCAAATACTCACATCGCCTTCATAAATTGCTTCCTTATAGTTTTGACTCAATTTGGTTTGTAGCGAATCAGAGTCCCCAAAAAACTCCAGGGGCCTGCCCCACGCGTCTAGAGTGCGTGTGGATGTAACGCCTTTTTTATGTGCGGTTATCAGATGGCATCGCAGTCCCTTTTCACTGGAACTTTTGAAAGTGCAATCTTTACATTTGTGACGGCGAATCTGAAATATTTCATTTGAATATTATCTTTATGATAAGAACCATGTCATGTTTTGTAAAAAATACATTTCTTTTTTTTTTACAGGCTTTCACAATTTTCAACATTTTAGAGATAATAAAAATACTCGATAAGTTCCTGTTTATTTCAACAAATTTTCTCTGTATTTCCTAAAAAGTAATATCTTATGGATTTCTATATAATTAAGGCAACTGGAAGTTTCTTCATCGGGTTTTGCCACCATCTAATGGGAGACCTCAAATGGGATGAGAAAGAGGCTAAAATATTTTATTATTTATAGCTTCTTTTATATTAAATTATGCAGTTAAAATTATAATGGGTTTGAGCTTTTACTTAACGTTTATATTTTACCAATTGATAAAAGCTAAGTTTTTTCCATTGATGCATTACGAACCCTTGTTAGTTAAATTTATATTTATTTTGTATAAAATCAATTATTGAAAAGTGTGATTAAATTATTTTTAAAAATTCATTAAAAGTAAATTTAATTTACAAGTTAAAACATTAGTATCACATGAAATAACAATTTTTTGAACTTTATTATGTTGTAAAAGGTTATTTTTTGCTGTAATATTTTTGGAAGTTATAGCGGAAAAATAAAAGTTTCGGTTAGTTAAAATTCTAATTTTTAAAAAATCGTTCAGAGGTGCAAATTCTCATCCTCAAAAATAGGTATACACGTGCAAAATTTGCAATACCAAAGTACTGAATCACTATACCTCATGAATATGACTAAATATGTGAATTACAATAAAGAAAAATTATATAAAGCAAATCTCTACTAATAAAGAAAACGGCCTGCTGAACTTAAATCATTCGTTCATCTGCAAATTTCAGTCAAATATGTTGTGCAGTGGTCTTTAGAAATATTAATTAGAATTTTAGTTTATTGGAAATTAAAAGAAATCTGGCGATGTTTCCACTATAATTTCTAACAATACTACTATGTCAAAATATTTTTTTTAGTTTACTGAATTTTTTTAAATATAATTTCATGTTAGTGTCGTAGGTTTCTTTCACTAATGGGAATAAAAAAAATTTTTAAAAATGAAGTATGTTTTACTACAATGTAAAATAAAATTCGAATCGTACTGAGTATTCTTGCAAGTTCATGACAGTATTTTAAACTATTTTTCTTTAACTTTTAAACATTGCAGTTACAGTTTGATTCCAGAATTAAGCAATTATGAAAATGTCTTATAGTTGCTTATTTTATTTTAGAAGTATTGTGTTTTCCTTTTATGCAAATGTATGTGCACAAATTTTGTGTCTAGTTATTATTGTTAATATTTAAAAATTGCTTTCTTATTATAATGCGTTGAATTAAAAAGAAAATTTCAGATAATGAGATGCAAATTAAAATATAAAACACATTTTCTATTGTACTCGCAGTTTTTTGCTATCCTTATTATAAACTATAATATGTTCTTTGAATACATTTGGATTCTGTTAGAAAATGTAATCTTCTCTATTTCAAATTAAATGTTATAAAAGCGTTAAAAAAATTGATTGCCTTGAACGAACTTACTTTGAATTTGTTATTTTTGCCATGACGGCCAGATGCTCTGCGGTTTTTATCCTTTGTGCCATAAGTAACCTGACAAAGAAATGTCTTGTTGTAGAATAATATCATTACTGATTTTGCATTATTTACACCATTATTGGGACAGTATAGATCTTAGAAAATTAAAAATGATTTTTTACGCACTTTTATTTTTACTGGTTCGTTCAAAAAGATAGTGTCACAGATCTGTAGTCCGATTTCTTAAATTCACAAATGCTCATAATAAAAAAATAATACAATTGATAACTTGTATTATCAATAAAAAAACCAATTCATGGGTAAAAAGTGTCTGCCATTCTTAAACCAAAATCAAGTTATTTTTCACATTAGCATAATGATAGCTTTGTTGACAAAACTGCTTGATATTTCCTTAGTATTCATAAGCAGCACATTACATCAAACAGACGGAGCTTTAATACGCTACTTTCTAGTATCTCTATCATCTCATGTAAAATAAAAAATTTTAGATTTTTGGAGAAAAAACTCAGAAATTAAATGGACTATAATAATTAAGGGGGAATTAAGTATAAACATTAATGAGGTCTTGATTAATCAAAATAATCGCAAACTGAGCCAATTTATTTTGTTAGCATCTTATTAACTTTACTTTCAATCTCAAAATATTTTTAACAAGATATAAAATTTTTTGATTATGTGTATTTTGAGAAAATAGTTTTAAAAAATGTATAAACAGAAAAAATGGCAGTTTCATTTTATTTTCTAGATGAATCTTCCACTTTAAGGTACCCAACAGTTATAGTCACTCTATAAAATTCATCTAAATTTGGTATCAAACGATTGAAAATATTTCCTCCTAAGACAGAAAGCGCCATGTCTATATTTTAGAGGGTGTAAATATGAGCCTGAGAGTATTTTTTAAAAGATTTTTAAATAAAATTTTGATTAATAGAAGCTAAATACTAAGCTTTTCCACGAAAAGTTTCTAAAATATTTCAAAAAATGCTTTTTATACCGTTTTAAAATTGAAAAAATTATCTGTAACAATTGCGAAATTGTAATTATAATTATTGTTCTTGATATATTAACTATTTATTTTTAATAGTTAACTATAAATTTAATAGTTATAAAAAAAATTCCTGATTTTTGAAAAGTAAAAGCTAATTTTGATTGCCTAATTTCAGGCTATTGAATACATTGTTGATTTAAATTTCAAACCGCTTTCATTGTTTTATCAAATACTCAATCTCATAATTTTATTTCAATGTATAAAATTAAATAAGAAATTTTTTTATTGCTTGTGTGTAGATTATTAAACTAATAAGAGTTATCAACTAAAAAATATTATATAATATTATTAAAAAAATAAAGTATTAAAACTATAAAATAGCTATTGATTATTAAAACTATAAAATAGCTATTAACTATTAAAACTATTATAATTTAACTATTAAAATAACACGATTTTAACCCTGGACAATTTAACAGAATCCCAAATATAAAATCCGTTAAAACAAAAACAAAAAAAAAATAGATTTTTGCCATCGATCTGATTATTTCTGGAAAATTTTCCGATTTCATTTAATTTAATAGTTTCGTTTCATTAAAAATTCATCATCTTCTCAAAGAAACAGAAAAAATAAACATTAAGAAAAATTTAAATGATTCTTGTTTAGAATATGGAGACTTACTTTCGATTTAAAACGATCTTCCTCAGTATCGTCTGAAAAATTTGGGTAATCAATATATGGAAAGCCACTAGTACAGGGCTCAGTAATCAATTCCTTGAAGAGAAAAAAATCACATTATAAATAATTCGTTAATCTTATAGGAAAACCTTTTTTGGAGAGGAGGTGGGAAGGGTGGAGTTAAATATCAAACAATTACGGCCCTTTTTAAAGTTAAAATGTTGGCCAAGGAGAATTTAAATGATAAAAATCTCCTTATATGTTTTCATTTATGAGTTAATCAAAAAAATTTAATGGAAACTGACACTATTTTTAATATGAAACAAGGCTTTTGTGTGTTATTTTTTAATTGAATTATCTTCAGATATCAAGATATTTTTTGAAACAGTGCTATCATTTCTATTGCATTTGGCATCTTGGCGGAGTGGTGAAATAGTTTTTTTTTTTTAATCTAAGATTGTTGATATTCATGAGATTAACTGGGGGAACTTGGGAAATAAAAGCTTATATAGTTACAGAACAATTGGTTCAATAATTTACACCTCTTAATGCTGTATTTCATACTCTGAATATTGCACAAATAAGGAAAGATATCCTTATAACTGTTATTGTACATTTTATACTGATACGGATCTTAGAAGTATTTCTCCTGAAATATTATTTCTTGTAAAAGATATTCAAATTCTGCTCTTCTTAACTGAGCTATTAGATATGGAAATGTTACTTGAGCGTTTTTGATAAAATAAACTCATTATTATGATAAACGGACCATTAGAGTGATGACATCACATTTTTAACTTGGACCACGATTGATTTAAAACACTCTATCAGTTATAAGAATTGATCAAATGAAATGTGGTCAAATTGAATGAAAATAACACTTTTCTTGAAAATCAAAAGAAATTGCCATGGGCTTTGTAATTCAGGTCTCATTGATTAGGTAGCAGGTCGCACAGACCTTTGCTGTAGAAAGATGGAGGTTAATTCTTGAGGAAGTCCTGCACTCCTTCTTTCTTTTTGCCATCCTAATGGAAACGAGTCCCCTGTAAAGCCCTCCAAAGTAGCCCGAAGATGTGGAGGGGACAAGGTGTTCCAACGCTTCCCAGCGAAATACTTTTAAGGTCATCTGAGGCTCACAGGAGACGGGGATGGGGGAATGAGAATTGCCATGTAGTAGGGTCACTTGCTGTGTGTGAAGGACTCGCCGTTTGTTTGTAATAGCTTTCCGTAATTTTGTCAGGGTACTGCAGTATTGTTGAACTGATAGTTATACCTTGGAGCAAGAAGTCAATCAAGAATGGTCCGCGGCAATCGAAGAATCAGAATCTATGCTACTGCGTGTTTTTCTGATCTGGACGGATACACGTACAGCACAATTTCCTCTACTATTGACAGCTTTCACTGTTGAATGTCGTATGCAAAGCACATCTCTTACGACCCTTCATAACTCTGTTCGGGGAGCATTGCTATAGTTACAGCCAGTCTAACGCAGTCATAAGTGCAAGCTTTCCATTTAGGCAACCCTCATGTATTTTCAAAACAGGAAATTAGTAATATGTATGCACACTGTAACAACAACTGTTACCGAATATCTTTTCAAATATCATTGATATATGTTTACTAAAATCGTGCCTTCTTCTGAAACTTGTTTCTTAACCAGTTGCAAATTCTCAAAAAAGTGCGCTTAAAATTAAATTAAATATTTTAATAAATATTAAGTGCTATAGAGTAATTAAAATTGCCGCCGGTATAGTTTGCATGAATAGAAAACAAACAGTACAAGAAAATGAAAGTCTTCCTTACTTTATAAATATCCTGACGAGGTACTTTTTTAGATCCACAACCACATCTAATAGCAGGCAAAAAAAAGTTAAATTAATAAAATTTATATTGCTATTACGTACATGCTATTGTATGAAAATGTTGCTTTGCTCTAGAGTTATAAATATTAAATTTTTATAATGAAGTAATCAAAAATAACAAAAAAGTTAAAAAAATATCCCTTTTATACAGTTTCTAGACACAATATCAAGAATTACATTTCTAAATTATTTCCTTACTAAGCTGGAAATAAAATACGATAAAATTGCATTATAATTTTAGTATTTCAACAAATTAAAATCAAAACAAAATGAATTTATATGACAGAAATCAAATTAGAATAATTTTCATATTAATAGAAATTGAATAATTGATTAGAAACAGTTACATCTGCTTCAGACAATGTTCCTCGCATTGCTTGTCGTATCTTTCAGTTTGCTTTAGGGACTGGTGATCATTTGGCCCTTCATATTATTGGTAGTATCTAAAGATTTATTTCAATCATCGTTTTATTTATAATTTAATATTTCAATCTTACTTTTATATATAGGGACTAACAAAGAGAAGTTTACTTGGTCTTATAAATGTAGTCAAAAATATATGCAATAAAGTTTAAAGAAATTTATTGGGTTCAGTTATCTAGACTAATTCTTATTTCCAACAATCATTCCTCAATTAGATGCACTCTGATAGGCTGATTCCCAGCAATAGGGAAATTCAAATTTGAGTTTTCTTCCAAAGGATAATTCTACACCGTTCTGACGGGGGCCTGGTGGTGAGGTCTCGACTTCAGAGCCGGAGGATTTCAGGTTCAAGATCCAATTCCACCGAAGACCTGTCGTGTAATCGTTCAGTATTGGGGCACGATAAATTCGTTGGAGCCAAACATCCACCAGCTGGTGTGGTGTGGTGTGGAGAAGAGAGGGTAGGCTTTAGCTCAGGTATCAGCTACGTCATCTAATCTTGGTTCAAAATTATGAGGTTTGTCCAAAACAATCCTAGTGTTCTTTTAAAAAGGGACCTTAATATAACTAAACACAGTTTCTTCAGTCTTGAAAATGCAGTTCATTCATTGGCTATCTCAACACTTATTCCTGTTTTCTTCTGTGGTCAAGCTTGGTTCTTTATTGAGCAATTCATGTATCACCACCTCAAAAGAAGGTACAATATGCTAGACATACTGTCACACTTTTCTTGTTTCAGATTTTTGTGGAGATAAACCCATTAAGAGAGAGGACTCATAATTTGTTTGAGTCTCGCGTTATTTGCTGATTAGAACTGTCTTCAATTGGTTACTTATAAATGTATTTTTAAAGCTCACAAGTGAACATAGGGTTATTGTATATGTTTTCGAATTATTACTTTTGTAGCCTTACAATATCGCATATCGTTAATTATCTTTTGTAAAGTTAATAACATTATATATGCACATATGAAGTAAATTTTTTAAAAATCAGAAAAACATTTTTAATGCTCTGTAAATATGATCACACCATAATTTGCTATGTTTGTGATAAACTTCCTTCAGTAGATTAGGATCTCTTGGAGCATACGTAATCTTAATACACACACACAAAAATGATGTCCAACCATATGCTTGTCGCAGTTTGGCCAGACATGGCTCTTGCTCCAGAAAAATCCAATCAACCAACCAACCAAAAATGATGTCCTTGGAAGCTTCTATCAGTCAAAACATTTCGGTTACCCTATATTTTCAGAACCCCATAAAAGATAAAAATATTTCTGAAATTCTAGAAATTAGTTTTCTGGATACGAAATATGGGCTTTTTATTTCAATCATTTGATATATTCTGTTCTACTAAATGCAAATATATCTTCTATATCCTTTGGCTTGAAACCAAACAAGTGATTTATATATCTGGATAGACAGAGCCTTTTAACTCCTTTTCAAAAAATTAACATTTTTCATAAACAGATTTGAAACCTCATTGGCCAATTAGCTGAGGATCAGAATCGGGACCTGAGTGTCACAGATTCTATTCCGCCAGATATTCGCAGGGTATAACAATCCGATGTCCATAAATCCGAAGAGGGTCGAAAATTATTTTCCTTGTGAAATTTTCGAATTAGAAGTTGGAGGGGATCAGATGTAATTCTTGTCATTTCATATTTCAGAAATATCAGTCTGGCGTAAAATTTCTTTTATACTTATACATTTCGAAATATGCAACATTAGCATAGAACAACAAAAGCATAGAAAATAAAATTCGCATTTGCGCTTTAGACACAATTTTCTCAACCAACTGAAGCAAATATTTGATACAAAACTGTACGTATAGTCACAAAATCCTAGACAAATCTGATATAATTAAGTCACTGGGTGTTTGGATTATTGTGTTTATATGCTTTCGGAAGTACAGATTGACGAAAAGTCAACCTGTATTAATATTTATCTGAAAATGTAGCAGATGTCTATGTTATCAATGTTAAGCCTATGAACTGAATTTTATTCAGCTAGGTATCGTCGTTTTATAATTATCATGTTAACTTATATTCGAACAGCCAGATAGACGGCCAGGTTCTGAACATATTTTGCTCAAAATTTGTTAGAGACAGGCAAATTTGGTTTCAGGACTGCACACCAAATTTCAACTGCCTAGATTAAAGCGTCTTTGAGTTATCTTTGCCACAAGCAGATGAACATAATGACATAATACCAAAGAGACGTTTTGGCAATCTGAAAAGTGGAGATTCTTCAAAATCTCAAGTTTAAATTTTTGTAGTTATTTCAATTATTATCTCAGTACTTCATTAATGCGAAATTAAAAATTGATTATTCAAATTATGGATATGTTTTACAATTTTTTAAATTATGCTTCATGCTCCCATTAAAAATATTTTTCTAACTGAGGGAGGCTTAAAACGTGTTGATTTGTTAAAATCTCGAGTTCGAATTTTATGACGATTTCTACACATTCTCTATATTACGTATATGAGAAAGTAACAATATCCGAGCATATATCCTGAGAATGAATTTGTCCACTCTCTAAATTGTACATATGAAAATATCTTCAGATAATAACCAGAATCGAAAAGTTTGCAGCAATAATACACTTATTAAGTAAAACTGAGATTGAAGGTAAACCAATCCAGAGCAGCAAAACATGGGTTAATTTTTTTTCCTTCGGTCTCCACCGATAACAAAGCACAAAGATTTTATGAGACTAGTTTTAATATTGCATAGTTAAAAATTATTACTGATATTACCGGACATTTGCATTTTAAAAGAATTATTTTATGGTTAAAACTAAGTACTCAAGGTTAATAAATAAAGACCACAAAAGACTAATTTAATATGATAAGCATTTGATTATGATATCTTATGAACATTTTTTACCTATGGTAATGCTATTTTTTATCTTTAGCGACTATATGATTGACGATACGTGAGGAGCTAAAAGAATCTCTGACAACTCAAGTAATTCACAAATAAATGGAATATCTGAAGGCTAACTATTTTGGTTTATTTATTTATTTGAATAGAAAATACTAAATGCTCATTTTCTTCAATATTTCTTAGCAAATCATAAGAATGCTTTTCTAATTTTCTTTTAAAAAATTATTCCTCTCCAGTTATTCTAGATTTTAAAAATATAACTAAACATGGCAAATTGCGAAAAGAGAATTTTTTTCATAGTGACAAAAGTTTAACATTTCACTCTAATTTTTAAAAAACGTTTTAGCCGAAAATAGGGAAACACCCAGATCAACATTAACCACAGTTATTGAAAAATAATCAGAAATCGTAAGGCATTCATCTGAACAAGGTGAAAATCGTCGAAAATGCGCTATTCATTGAAAGCCACTGCACTTTTTGCAATTCAGTCTTGTCAAAAAAGACTTCCTTTGGGTATTTGATCAAAGAAAAATCCAGCCCTTCAACTTGCCGAAAAGCATAACGAAAAAAGCTTTTCTGCATCCGAAGGTTGATCATTTTATTGGACAGCTTCATTTAATTGAAACGCCATGAAAGATACCGCATGGTCGAAAAGAAAGTGTGCAAATGTAATTGAAATGTGTTAAAAGATTGAAACTAAAAGTTGTGAAATAGGGAACTAAAAAAATTATTTGCTAATTATATTGCTTTAACGTATGTTTTACTTTAAAATTGGTACGTTTTAAATCCTGAAAATTGTTTTCAAGATGTCTTAGAACGTCTCAATTGCTTTAGAACATCTTTCCTATTTAGGAGCAGGCAGGCATACATATTTTAAGTAATAATGTATTTGAGGTATTAGTTCATTTGAATGAATTACATTCAGTAATTTATTATTTTAATTATAATTCTGTGTACTATGAAACTAGTTTACACATAAAAATAAACTACTTCAGATATCGAGTATTAACAACTGAACGGAGTGAAAACAATACGCATTTCGATATCTATCATTTTACTGTTAAATACCATTAGATAAAAGCCGTGCCATAAAATTTTAGCAGAAACGAGAAAACTTACAATTTGGTCCTAAGCCAAGCAAACGCTTTCATAGCCATGATAACGGCTGTTTTTTTACTTTTATGAAAAAGTTAAATATTTCAAAATATATTCAGCACAAAATATCAACCACTTTGATGCGAATCTATAACACTATTAAAAATTTCACTGTTTGCTAAACAGTTCCTTAACAGTGAAACAAACAAAGCATTGTTTAAAAATGTGTTATTATAAGACACTATGTTGGAAAACAGACGTTGTTTACAATGAAAAACTAGAAAATTAATTCCAATAATTGCATTGTTAAATATCAAAATAATGCTGACAAATGTTGGATAAGTTTAATTATATTTTTGTGTGATAAAAACGCATTTTCTTTAATGAAGCTATTAACATCCCAACTCATACTCTTGTGGCAGTATGAAATTTTTAACATTGAAAGAGCTCTCGTAAATGTCCCTGGTGCTCAGATTTTTATTTTCAGAACCCGCACACGATGTATAATACCAAAACTTAAACTTTTATTGAAATTAATCACTGCTTTCAGATTAGCAAATACATGTATTTACCTGATTTCGTAAAAAGATTTTGAAATTGTAAATGCTGCACATTGCAGAGTTGACATATTTGATCTTATTGTTAACATTTCTTTGAAGATTTTTTTCACTTTTTTTGTGAAAGGAATCATGGTGGTATAATTAATTCATGTTCTAAATTAAAGAGAAAATGTTTTAAAAAATCCTAGTATAAATATATAATACAAAGTAACTTTAAAAAGCAGTATGATGGAAATATCCATCATCAGGCGAATTTACATTTTAAGCTCGGTATAAAATAAATAAAAAAGTAATGTATCTTTGCATCATTTTAATTCCTGACGGTAATTGAAAAGTAATTATTATTCTTATTTAGACGAAAAATTAATTATACATTTATTACATAGAATTAAAGAACATCCTTTTCATTTAGGGTATTTGTAACGAAATAACCCACTTTGACCAATCTTCACCCCTCAGGGGCTCACCTTCTTTAGGTGAGTACGGGTGTCCCAATCCCGATGTACCCAGGGATCTTTACTCCCTTTAGGTTTATACTCCTCTACGCCTCCTGCTGTCTCCTTTTTTTCTTTCCCTCGAGGGTAGGCGAGGGAGCTCTCCATGAGAAGCTGTCGCCGCTCTGTTTGCTTCTTGCTTCTCATGGACAGCAAATCCCCCCACGTGTTTGCCGTGCGTGGTGACCCATTAGACGGGTGGTGCACTGTGGTCCCCGGTGTATCAATCGGCAAGTACCTAGTCACCTGAGTGGCTAGTCTGCTAGGGATCAAGCGAAGGGGTTACTCCTTGGGCTTGGCGTTAAGGGTGGTCACTGTCCCCGGGGGTAACTCCCAGCGTATAGGTTCCGGCTAGCACTAAGGTGTATGCCGAGGCTGTAAAGGACCAGAGCCGGTAATTGCCTTCCCTTGTTGGACTCCATGGTGGGTGGTGCCGTCGGGCCCGAATTCTCTGCAATATCGTATGGGCTCCTCCAAACGGGGTCCCTTCAGTGGGCGTCGCATTATTCCTCAACCAGTTAATTTTGATAATCATTTCGACAAGTTTTTCGTTATAAAACGTATTACAGAAAGTAATGAAACGTTTGAAACAGTTTCTACATTTTTAGTGCAAAAGGCCATCGCTGCAACCGTCGGTGACATTACTTCTATTCGCAAGATGCGGTCTGGTGATTTGCTTGTCGAGGTAAATTCTCGAAAGCAAGCCCAGCAAATTCAAAAATTGAAAGCATTGTCTACAATACCAGTCAGTGTCAACCCTCACTATTCGCTAAATGTATCTAAGGGTGTTATAACTTGTGGTGAAATACTGAACTTTCCTCTTGACTTAATTGCAACGGAATTGAAATCTCAAGGTGTTACAGATGTCCGCCGTATTACTATACGTAAAGACGGCAATCTAATTGAGACAAAGCATCATATCCTAACATTTAAGTCACCAATTCTACCCGAATTCCTATACGTGGGATACATAAAGCGACCTGTCAGACCGTATATACCAAATCCACTGAGATGTTTTAATTGTCAGCGTTTTGGCCACTCAAAGGCGAACTGCCGCGGGACCCTCACTTGCACCCGCTGTGCAGGAAAAGAACATGACAGTCAGCAGTGTACCGCACCAGAAAAGTGCGTGAACTGCGGTGGGAACCATACATCTTTCTCTCGATCGTGTGAACGCTGGATTTTGGAAAAGAAAATAACAGAAATTAAAATCAAAGAAAACATCTCATATCCTGAAGCTAGACGAAAAATTCTAATACAGACGCCTAAGCCTGGTGTAACTTACGCGTCTGCACTGCAAAAATCTTTTTGTGTAAATTGCACATGCCACAATTGTAAGAAATCTGAAAAAACCGCGAAGAAAACCTCGGAATCGGACACAGAAAAATCCATAGACAATACTTCTGACACTGACAAACAAATTAAACCACAAAACAAATCTAGGTCTCAAAAAGCAATGAAATTAAAGCTTGCAAAGCGTGGCCAAATGCAAAAAGACCTCTCTGTAAAACTGAAAAAGTCAAAATCCAAAACTTCTGTCGCTTTGGGACTAGCGGCACAGGGTTTAGCACATAAGGACTTGACGTCTCTTTTCGGTGGGAAACATAATAGTCCCGACCTTAAACTACATCCATCGGAAGATGAGGATGATTTTGAAATGAGTTGCGACGCTTCTGCAACTCTTACTGTTGCTCCTAATAATTCTGTGGCACATCTCTCTTAATGGGTACCTTCCTTTCGTGGAATTGTCGCGGCATACGTTCCAAACTTCTTGACATCAAGGCCATTTTCAACAAATTCCATCCTATCTGTTTTTGTGTCCAAGAAACCCTTTTGACACCAAACACCCCATTAAAACTACGTGGATACAACTGTGTTCGGAAGGATGCAGGCACTGGAGTACATAGTTCTGGAGGTGTCTGTATCTTTACATCTAACCTTTACCCGAGCACACCTTTAACTATACATACATCTCTACAGGCTGTGGCTGTACAAGTTCATGCCAGAGCACTGATTACAGTCTGTAGTATCTATTTACCCCCTCACGATGCCATTAATCAACAGGCACTTAATAACTTGGTAGACCAGCTTCCAACACCATTTTTGATCATTGGGGATTTCAATGCACATAGTTCTTTGTGGGGTTCAGGAAATACTAACACTCGTGGGCGTAAGATTGAACAGTTTTTAACTGATAACTGTCTATGTCTGCTCAATAAGGATGACAAAACATACTTCCATGAACCCACACGTACCTTCCTTAATCTCGATTTGGCCATATGTTCCCCGGAACTGTTACCATTTTTGAATTTGACAGTTGGAGATGATCTCTTTAATAGTGATCACTTTCCTCTAATTGTCTCTCATGTCGATAGAGACCTTGGAACTAGTTTGCCACAGCATTATCTATTCCAGCGAGCGGACTGGGATACTTTCAGACAATTAGCAAAAATTACCAGGTCTATGGTCAGTATCACATGCGTCACGGAAGCCGTACGAAACGTCATTGAATGCCTAATAAGTGCCGCTGACAAAACAATTCCTAAACGTTCCCCACGTCTTCAGAAATTTCGAAAACCGTGGTGGAATGAAGCCTGTCGCGATAGCCACAAACAGCAAAAAAAGCTGTGGAACGTCTTCCGAAGGTACCCCACCACAGAAAATTTTATTGCATTCAAACTTGCCAAAGCCATTGTTCGTCGAATTCGTCGCAAAAGTCAGAGGGATTCTTGGATAAAATATGTATCATCGATTACACCTTCTACTTCAAGTAAACGGTTGTGGAGGAAGGTGAAGGCAGCAAATGGAGTATATCGGGAATATATAAACTGGAAGTATTATTTACTCTGCCCCATTGGATGTCATTAATATTCTTGGGCAGACGTTTGCACAAAATTCCGCTGCTGATTCTTATAGTTCTTTTTTCACAGCAACAAAAAAACGTGCAGAAAAACATTCTCTGAACTTTCATGCCCGAAAACCTCTTCCGTACAACTGCGAGTTCAAGATGATCGAATTTACTTCTGCTCTATCTCAAGCTCATGATACCAGCCCTGATCCGGATGGAATTACATACAATATGCTCCGCCATTTGGATGAGGAATCGCTCTCTAGCCTCCTATATCTGTTTAACAGAATCTGGAGGGAGCAAAATTTCCCACACCAGTGGCAAGAAGCTTTTGTGATACCCATTCTGAAACCGGGCAAAGATTCTACTAACCCTCTGAACTACAGACCGATTGCCCTAACCAGTGTCCTTTGTAAGACTCTTGAGCGTATGGTCAATGCCCGACTAGTCTTTGAATTGGAAAAGAATGCATGCATTCCACTGGAGCAAAGTGGTTTTCGTAAAGGACGATCAACTATTGATAACATTGTCCAATTAGAAACTCAAATTCGCAACGCATTTGTGCGTAGAAATCACCTAGTCTCCATTTTCTTCGACATAGAAAAGGCATATGACCGTACATGGCGCTATGGGATTTAAAAAAAATTGTATGATTTGGGTTTCAGGGGAAACCTTCCAAGTTTTGTTGAACGTTTCTTGTCGACTCGTATGTTCCGAGTACGCCTAGGAAATTTTTATTCTGATACTTTTATTCAGGCTGAGGGTGTTTCGCAAGGGAGTGTCCTCAGCGTAACACTTTTTATCCTACATTTTAGTAAGATTTTAAATATTTTGCCACCATCTGTCAGTGGGACGTTATATGTCGATGACTTGCAGATTTCTTGCCAAGGGTGTAACATGCATTTAACTGAGCGGCAGTTACAAAATGCTATCAATAAATTGGTGAATTGGTGCGATGAGAACGGGCACAAACTTTCAGCTGAAAAGAGTAAGTGTGTCCATTTTTGTAGAAAACGGAGCATTCATCCTGATCCTAATCTGTCAATGAGAAATATTAATATTCCAGTTATTGATGAAATGCGGTTTCTAGGAGTGGTTCTCGATAGGAAACTCACTTTCCTGCCGCATATCTTGCAATTGCGGAAGAAGTGCGAAAATTCTTTAAACATCCTCAAGGTCCTCTCTTGTACATCTTGGGGTGCTGATCGCGCATCCCTCCTTCGCATCTACAATGCTGTTATTTTATCTCGCATTGATTATGCATGTATGGTTTATGGTTCTGCCCGACCT